>JAAALK010000080.1:32077885-32108910 GCA_019279435.1 Zizania palustris
TAAAATGCAACCACGTGCTGTTAAACAGATTTTTTGTGCAGATATCTAGATACAACAGTATGGTGATGCTGAAAACATGATACAAAATGGATTAAAATGTAACACTTGTCCCAGTGACCTCCACTCAGACAAAGAATTGGCTACTTTTTATAAATGTCCATGCAACCAGGCAACTGCTCAATTCAGTCCAACATAAGAATCATTAGTGAAGTACATGATTGTGCCTAATTTTCAAAAAGGGCCGCTAGCTTCCAAAGTATCAGTACTTCAGTAGACAAGCAAAAAAATTTGCACGGTAAAAATCAATCAAGTTATGAGCATCATACTAAAAGGTGGTCATTATAACTCACATGCAAGTTGTGCCAATACATAACCCTCCTGCCTAAAACCTAGTTGCCTAATAAATGCTTACCATATCTAGGCGGGCACCTAGTACAATTAATCAGCCTTTCATCCATATACACTAGACATATGTAATGCCATGATAATAAAGAGGGAAGTCATTAATGACCCAAAATGCTATTGTGGCAGCTAATGATGGAACCCGATCTAATTATGTGTCTTGTTACAACTGATGGGTTCTAATACTGCCACATATTTTATTAATATACAACCATGTTCGATTGATCACATCTCTGGGCACAAAATCGATTGCTCAATTTGGTTGTCAGAACAGCATCACATTTGATAAAAAGAAAACTGCAAATCCTACAAAGGTAATCTTTCATGTGTTCTGACTGACTGCAGTTTTGGTCCCTACTTCGGAGCGAGCAATCATGTAGCTCCTATACATGCGAATGTTAATAACAGGATTTGTCATCACTGAGTTGCTTTAGCTTGTTATAATTTTATTTTATCATTAACATGGTTGTCACGGCGTCGCCTAGGCGCTGACTAGGCGTCCAGGCGGTCACCGCCGAACGCCAGGGTCATTCGCCTCGCCTAGTGGAGTTAGGCGCCCGCCTGGAGCTTCTAGGCGTCGCCCATGGCGACTAGGCGGTCGCCAGGCGTGTCTAGGCGGGCGCCTAGGGAAAGCTGTAGTGTCTAAGGCGTGGCGCCCTAACCCCAGGCCTAGATTCAACTTTTTTGGTTTTTTCCCCTTCCCCTTGCGAGTTGCGCCGCCGGCTCTGCTTCCCCTTGCGCCGTCGGCCGCCCGGCCGCCTCTGCTTCCCCTCCCCTTGCGAGCTACACCACCGCCTCTGCCATGGTTGTCACGGCGTCGCCTAGGCGCCGACTAGGCGTCCAGGCGGTCACCGCCGGACGCCAGGGTGAATCGCCTCGCCTAGGTGGAGTTAGGCACCCGCCTGGAGCTTCTAGGCGTCGCCCATGGCGCCTAGGCGGTCGCCAGGCGTGTCTGGGCGGGCGCCTAGGGTCCGTGGTAGTGTCTAAGCCTCTAAGGCGTGGCCCAGGCCCTTTCGGTTCCCTCTTCCCTTGCGCCGCCGCCTCAGTCCCTTGCGCCGCCGGCTGCCGGATCTGCTGTCCCTTGCGCCGCCGGCCGCCGAATCTGCTTCTCCTTGCTCTGCCGGCCGCGGGCTCCGGTTCCCCTTGCGAGTTGCGCTGCCGCGGCGCCGCCTTCCTCTGCCCCTTGCGCCGCCGGCCGCCCGGCCGCCTCTGCTTCCCCTGATCCCCTCTGTTGTCTGCTTCCCCCTCCCCTGCTCCCTCGCCGCAGCAGGCAGCAGAAGGCACGGGCCACGGGCGCACGGCAGCTCATTGTCTGCTTCCCCCTCTGCTCCCTCGCCGCAGCAGGCAGCAGCAGCAGCAGGCAGAAGGGCACGGGCCGACGGGCGCAAGCAGAGAAGGCAGCAGGCACTCCAGGCAGCAACAGAGAAGGCAGCCAGCAGACTAGCAGAGAAGGCAGCAAGCAGGTAAGGAGAACTGCAAAGGCGACGCAATTAAATTCAGGAAGAGTAAGGAACTGAATTTAATTAAACTAGCAGAGAAGGCAGCAAAGGAGATCAGCAGACTACTAAGCTGAATTTAATTGGTCGCCTAGGCGACGCCTAGGCGCCCGCCTAGGCGCCTAGGCATCCAGTCGGCCCCCTGGCGACTGGTTTCGCCGGGGCGCCGTGACAACCATGGCCTCTGCCCCTTGCGCCGCCGGCCGCCAGCTCTGCTTCCCCTTGCGCCATCGGCCGCCCGGCCGCCTCTACTTCCCCTCCCCGTGCGGCGCGCCGCCGCCTCTGCTTCCCCCTCCCCTGCTCCCTCGCCGCAGCAGGCAGCAGGCAGCAAGCAGAAGGCAGCAGAAGAAGAGAGGCAGCAGCAGGCAGCAGAAGAAGAGAGGTAGCAGCAGGCACAAAACAGCAGAAAAAGAGAGTGGCCATGACGATATAGAGTTTGATGTTGATTAGAACCATTAGGCGCGGGCAATGTTTGGTTTCATTGCTTGTTTGAACTTTGAAGTTTGAACCTTTACTTTGTTTGCTTGCTATGGATTTGTGTGAAACTTTATTTTGCATGTGTGCTATGAAGTATGAACCATGGTTGTCACGGCGTCGCCTAGGCGACGCCTAGGCGTCCAGGCGGTCACCGCCGGACGCTAGGATGAATCGCCTCGCCTGGGTGAGTTAGGCGCCCGCCTGGAGCTTCTAGGCGTCGCTCATGGCGCCTAGGCGGTCGCCAGGCGTGTCTGGGCGGGCGCCTAGGGTCCGTGGTAGTGTCTAAGCCTCTAAGGCGTGACCTAGGCCCTTCGGTTCCCTCTTCCCTTGCGCCGCCGCCTCAGTCCCTTGCGCCGCCGGCCGCCGGATCTGCTTCTCCTTGCGCTGCCGGCCGCGGGCTCCGGTTCCCCTTGCGAGTTGCGCCGCCGCGGCGCCGCCTGCCTCTGCCCCTTGCGCCGCCGGCCGCGGGCTCCGCTTCCCCTTGCGCCACCGGCCCCCGGCCGCCTCTGCTTCCCCTGATCCCCTCCGTTGTCTGCTTCCCCCTCCCCTGCTCCCTCGCCGCAGCAGGCAGCAGAAGGCACGGGCCACGGGCGCACGACAGCTCGTTGTCTGGTTCCCCCTCTGCTCCCTCGCCGCAGCAGGCAGCAGCAGGCAGAAGGGCACGGGGCGACGGGCGCAAGCAGAGAAGGCAGCAGGCACTCCAGGCAGCAACAAAGAAGGCAGCCAGCAGACTAGCAGAGAAGGCAGCAAAGTGCTATGGATATGTGTGCTATGGATATGTTTGCTGAAATGCAAAGTGCTGACCTCTGTTTGCTGAATTTAATTGGTCGCCTAGGTGACGCCTAGGCGCCCGCCTAGGCGCCTAGGCATCCAGTCAGCCCCCTGGCGACTGGTTTCGCCGGGTATAGATGGCCATATGGCACTAACACGATGGGCCGGCCCAGGCACGGCCCGAAAAAGCACGGCCCAGGAACGGCACGGCCTACCGTGTGTAGTGCCAGTGCCTGGCACGGCCCGATCTCAGTGCCGTGCCTGGGCCACCATCTCGGCCCGTAGGGTCGGCCCAGGCACGGCACGACTAAATGGGCCGGCACTATCAGGCACGGCCCACTCACCGGTGTATATAAACTCCTCGGCGCCGAACCCTAACCCTAAAATCATTTCCCCTCACTCCCCACTCCTCTCGCCGCTCCGCCGCACTCCTCTCGTGCGACTTGCGAGGCGCTCCGCCTCCCCTTCCCCTCCGGCTCCGACTCCACCTCGGCACCTCGGCACCTCGGCGCTCCGCCTCCGGCTTCGACTCCACGTCTCCACCTCGGCACTCCGGCAGTTCGACTCGGCCTCGGCGGTTGTCTTCTTCTCCGGTAACCCTAACCCTAATCCATTTCCTCTCGTGCGCGGCGCTCCGCCTCCAACTCCGCCTCGCAGTCGCGCCTCCGTCTCCGACTCCGGTAGTCCGGCTCGGCCTCGGTGGATCTCTTCTTCTTTGGTAACCCTAACCCTAACCCTAATCCATTTCCTCGGCTCCCCGCTCATCTCGCCGCTCCGCCGCGCTGCTCTAGTCCTCTCGTGCGCTCCTCTCATCATCGTCGCCCCTCACACTGTCCACCTCGCTGCCTCGCCTCCCTCTCTAGCTCCGGTAGTCCGGCTCGGCCTCGGCGGCTCTCTTCTTTTACGGTAACCCTAACCCTAACCCTATCCCTAACCCTATCCCTATCCCTATCCCTATCCCTAACCCTAACCCTAACCCTACTGTTGTAGCCGCTGAGGACGATGCTCGACTCCGTGGAGGAGATGGATGAGGTTGACGGTAACGAGGAGAGGCGGTGTTGCGGGTTGGCCGGCGATGACGACGAGGATGACGTGCGGGAGGACGCCGCGGAACTTTTCGGTGTCGGTGGCCATACTTCCGATACTCCTGTCGGTGGCCATGATGAAGAAGCCACGGCCGGGGTAGGAAACATGGACGAGCAAAGCGCCAAGCGCTCCCGTCCTTCTACCTCGGCAGTGTGGTTAGATTTCCAGAAGCTATTTAAAAATGTCAATGGTAAGAATGTCAGGTATGGAGCTAAGTGCATCCATTGCTCTAAGCAGTACTCTGCTCTCTCTACTGGTGGCACTGGCCACCTCACTAGGCATAGGGATAAATGCCCCAGGAGACGTGATAAAATCCGCTCGTCTCAGTCTCAGATCTCATTTAATCCTGATGGTAGTATGCGTAGTTGGGAGTATTGTCCTATGGTTGCACGTACTGAATTGGTTCGATTGATTGCTCGGCTAGAAGTTCCTATTAATATGGGTGAATCTCCTGCATTTGAATATTTCATGAGAACTGCTCATAATCCTGCATTTGTACCTGTCTCTAGGCAAACAACCACTAGAGACATGGTTAAATACTTCAATGATAAAAAAACTAAGCTTGTTGATACTCTTAGTAGTTCTGCTGTTAATTGTGTGTGTTTGACCTCTGACATTTGGTCTGGTAATGCCAAAGAGGACTACCTTTCTGTTGTTGCTCATTTCATAAACCCTGATTGGCAACTAGAAAAAAGGGTGCTTGGTCTTGTGCTTATTGATGTGTCCCACAATGGACAAAATATTGCTGAACATGTTGCTGGTGTGCTTGCTGATTATGGTTTGACTAATAAGGTGTTTTCTGTTACCTTAGACAATGCATCATCTAATGTTTCTGCCATGAGATTGCTTAGGCCTATACTGTCACCATATCTTGGTATTGACAATGTAGCTAATGGTGATGAATCACAAATAGAGAATTCTATGTTCTTGCATCAGCGTTGCGCATGTCATATTATCAATCTAATTGTTAAAGAGGCTCTTAATAGTCTTAAGCCTTTGATTGAAACATTTAGATCTGCAATATCCTTTTTAAACAGTTCTAACCAGAGAATTGCTGCATATAAAAGTTATTGCATTGCCACTGATTATAGGCCTAGAAAATTTCAGTTGGACATGGAGGTTAGATGGAACTCTACATATCTAATGCTTAAGCATTTGTTACCTCATAGGGCCCCTTTCACTACTTTCATACATACAAACTATCCTAGGGCTGAAGGTGATCCATATATATTAAATGATGAACATTGGTCTATTGCAGAAAAAGTACTTAAATTTCTTGGAATGTTTTATGATTCTACAGTTGCATTGTCTGGTGTTTACTATCCTACATCTCCACTTATGCTTCATTTTCTTGTTAAGATTGCTATACACTTGAAGAGTTATGCTAATGACCCTCACATCAGACCTGTGGTTCAACCTATGGTAGACAAATATAATAAATATTGGAGGAATATACCTTTGCTTTACTCTTTTGCATTCATCCTGGACCCTAGAGCTAAAATGAAAGGTTTCAATAGAGTGCTTAGGAGGTTGATGAACTTGACCAGCACAGATTATGCTGCTTACCAGGTTACCACTAGAGCTCGTCTTACTGATATTTATAATAAGTATGATGAGAAATATGGATCTGTTAGGTTGGCAAGAACTGTCCCTCCTAACCTAGCTGGTAATAAAAGGTCTGCTTGGGATGAAATTTATGATGATAATGATGATGTGGGTGCTTCTGCTGATATGCATTCTTTGGTTTCTACTCTAAATATGGCTAGAGATACCTCTGCAACTGCCCTGCTGCAGGCTGCAACATCTTCATCTTCTAATACTTCTGAACTCATTTCTTACTTGGACTGTGACACTGTGAATCAATTAAATGATGATTTCAACATCTTGCATTGGTGGCATCAGCACAAACTCACTTATCCAGTATTGTCACTCATGGCTAAATACGTTTTAACTGTTCCTGTCTCTACCATATCTTCAGAATCCACTTTTAGTCTAACTGGCAGGATCATCGAGGAGCGGCGGAGGAAGCTGAAGCCTGATGTGGTCGAGATGCTGACCTGCATTAAAGATTGGGAGGATGCTGAAGCAAGGATGCAACACTTGGTCGATGATAAGGATCTTGAAGAATCATTTGAAAACATTTATCTTGATTAGTTTGTGAACATTTGTGTAATGGGATTGTAATATTCTGAACATTTGTGAACATTTTACATTTGTGACAAAGAGCTGGGTTGTACTCTTTTCCTGTTTAGGGTTTCTCACAAGGGTGAGTTTTACCTAAACAGGTTTTTAATGAGGCAACCATTGCACTAAAGCTCTTAATAAAGTGTGATATTGCCTGAAACTATTGCTTTTCTACCCATTATATTTGAATACATTTTTAAGTTTCAAATTTTAGTACTGGTTAAATTCTGGTGTGAGACACTAATAGTGCCCGTGCCGGCACTGGCACTGGCGTGCCATCGTGCCTGGTGGCCCGGCACGGCACGCCTAATGCTTAATAGTGTCGTGCCTGGGCCGATGAACAGGCACGGCGGCACTATCAGGCACGGCACGAGTAGTATGTCGTGCCTTGTCGTGCCGTGCCTGATCGTGCCGTGCCTGATAGTGCTAGTGCTCGTGTCGTGCCGTGCGGCCCGTTTGGCCATCTATATCGCCGGGGCGCCGTGACAACCATGGTATGAACTATGAACTATGAAGTATGACCTCTGTTTGCTATGGACATGTGTGCTATGGACATGTTTGCTGAAATGCTGAGTGCTGACCTCTGTTTGCTGATTTTAATTGGTCGCCTAGGCGACGCCTAAGCGTCCAGTCGCCCCCCTGGCGACTGGTTTCGCCGGGGCGCCGTGACAACCATGATCATTAATAAGGTTATAAACTGGTAGGCTAGGGGCATCACCAATTGAAGAAAAGCATGTCCAACACATGTTGAGATGGTTTGGACATGTCCAACGAAGAAATCTAAAGGAACCAGTGCAAAGTGGAATCTTGAGGCATGGCAACAGTGTGAGAAGATGCAAGGGAAAACCCAAATTAACTTGGGACGAGACAATAAAAAGAGACTTGGAAGGATGGAATATTCCCAAAAATTTGGCCTTGAATAGGAGTGCATAGAGGGAAGCTATTCATATGCCTAAACCTTGATTAAATACTCCTGTTGGGTTTCAACTCTAGCCTACCCCAACTTATTTGGGATTGAAAGGCTTTGTTATTGTTGTTGTTGTTGCTGCTGTATTAATAAGGTGGATTGTTGCAAAAAAAATTGATTATATGGATAGGCACACTTTAGGTGTAGAGGTTAGGAGTCATTCTTACTTTATATAAATATAAATGGCCTCCTCCAGATAAAATAAACTACTTCCTGCAGGCATACAAGAAACCCAGGACAGTTCCATTTAGTCCAACCTAATAAACATCAATACAGTAGGTGGCCCTGCCTAATTCTTCAAAAATGGCAGCTTGCTTCCATACTAAGAATAGACACCTGAAGAACAGATTGCACAATAAAAAACAAATGTTGTAATACAGTTACTAAGCATGTGGCTAGACACTACCCTTCCAAGTAGCACCTAGTCACAGTTTAACTCGCCTGGGCAGCCATGTATGCCAACTTAGTCAGTGCTTAAGTGCTAGGTGCCACCTACTGCCTAACACCTTTTAGAACACTGGTTATGTACCAAGTGACAACCAATATATCATTAAAACATCCTTGTACCTCAACATATTGGCAGTTTGGCACACATCATAAATTAATACAGTAATACTTCACAAAAATGGCTATGTCGTGCGAAATTGTAGCACAATATAGCATAGACTCAGCTAAATTGCAAAAAAACGTTAACATCCAAACTCAAATATTCTACCCGTCACATCTCAAACAAATTCATGTGATCACATATTGCAGTAGTCATCCTAATTCTCACCAAATTAACAAATTACACAGAATTAACACATGACTAACACAGCACATTAGAAGACCAGCAAGGCGTGACAGAATTAAACCCACAGAAATCACATCCATACTACATCAATGACCAGTATGCACCCGCCATATACTATATTAATACATGCAGCGATGAGCACCACATAGTAGCCACACAATTTCACGATTTATAGAGCATTCCGATGAAAATAAGACACAAACATTTAGGATAACATGATAAACAAACGAAATGAGAATATTATTATCACATGATCAACACAGCCTTTGCAACAAAATTAAAAGCACAAACACTATAAATCACGCGACTAACCACGGTCACAATACAGCACACAGCCGATCCGAACGGAAGTCACGGAACGAGGATAATTTAACTATTTATCACTCTCTTCATATGTCAATTAATGGACCACATATCAGTGGTGACCCCACATGTGTGAGTCGGAGTGGCAATTTTGTTGCCACTGACATGTTAAGAGTGGACAAATAATTAAATAACTGGAAAACTAAAACGTCATCTAAGCGCGAGCGGATCGCTGATTCGCTGCTTACCCTTACTGGCGCTGATGAGGAAGTAGCCGTCGGGTGTGACGGGGCTGTAGAACACGTCGACGACCGGCCGCGAGTGGCCGTGGCACACGAGCGGCACCGACACCTTCTTCTTCTCCATCTCCTTGCTTCCCTTCTCTCCCGTCCCTTTCCTCTCTTCTCCCCTTCCCGGAACGCTATCCTAGCCCGTCGACTCCGGCGGTGGCCTGAAATACTGCGGCGGCGGCGGCGGCCCGCTAACCCTAGGTAACACCAACGCCCGATCGGGAAAATTCGGGAAAAATATGGGAAAAATCGCGCGCGCTGATCGACGAGCGGCGAGGCGATCCGGATCCGATGGGGATCGATTTGTGCGGGGAATTTTATTGGGTAAAGAGGAATGGGGCGGGGGCCTAGGGGCGCTAGGCGAGGAGCGGGGTAGGGGAAGGGAAGTGGCAGCCGGAGGCGCGGGTTTTATAGAGTCCAGGTGCCAGTCGAACGGACCGGGCCACCAGTCACTGCATCCACTGGGGTGGGCGTAGCACCACCGTTGGATTGGTAACGGATGGTCTAGATTCGTTCGTCTGTGTGTTACGCCAGGAGACATCTGGTGCGAAAATTACGATTTTTTATCATTTTATTTATTTTTTCCAATTTAATAAAATAATCTTATTTAATTTAAATGATTGCATGATTTAATTTGTTGATTATCTACTCTATTATATAATTGATAAGTTAAAAGAGCGGACACATTACATATCTAGTAATTCCTAACCTTCATTTTGTCATACTCGATAAATCCCAGTCCCTCGTTGGTGTCAAATATAATATGTCTGTTTGTATGATAAGTACTCATTATATGGCGAGTTCTTTATTTGGTAACCTATAGTCTTGCATAGCAAATCCGATATGTCGTCACCTTCTATATTAGCATTATTTTCCTTATAATCGTTGATTGAGACTTTGTTTATATTGATCACCCAAGCATTGATTGTGTGTGTGCAGTGCATTGCCTGTCTCCCTATACTTCAGTTCGTCTGTGTTAAATCTCACATCTTCATGCATTATGATCTATTGCATAGAAAATCCTTTATGTCACCATTTTCCTTGTAATCATTGATTGTGACCTTGTTTATATTGATTACCCAAGCATTGATTGTGTGCGTGTAGTGCATTGTATGTCTCCCTATACTCTCTACGTTTGCGGTTCGTCTGTGTTAAATTTCACCTCTTCATGTATCATGATCTATTTCATCCGAGATTATGTCATAGCTAACTAATCCTTAACCCAACAACACGGAGATCAATCGTGCATTTAAAATCTCCTATTGACGCCTACGTCCTCCTCAGTCCTAGAGTGTGGCTCCTCTGACTCCGCTGTGGGTGCCACTAGCGCTGCTTTGGCCTGCTTCTCACCTTGTTGGTGCAGCTCTCGCTGGCCAGATTCCTCCTCTGGTTTGCTCGCCTATGCAACCACCAGCAAGGATGATCTTACCATCGCCTCCCCGTGTTGCGCGCCCTCGATGCCGACCTTGTGCCGCCGCTTGCCCACTCCCTCAAGTCGCATGAACATGGGGAGCACGTGAGTCACGTCATGATGATCCTAGAAAAAAATAGGGGGGGGGGAATTGAGGAGTATCAACTACGTGCAACCATTGATCGATCGATCGATCGAACGACCTCACCCACGCGAGGAAATCCACTCAGAAAAAAAATCGGCGATGGTAGCAGTGGAGGTTGCTATTCGCAATGTTCACATTGTAATATCTTATTTTATTACTATAATTTGCTTCTATTTATTTTTCTTTGATCTGATTAGTAACCCTTCTTTGTTATAGGTGAGACTAACCTTATATCAAGTTGTGAAGGAGATGATTGATAAAATGGGTTATGAGGTAACCTTAACTTCAAATAATTTGTAATAAGTACATTTTATTGGTTAGTGGTAAGATCAAACAACAACATTCTTATTCCTTCCTAATTGTTGTGTTCAATTTTTGTTCTAGGTAAAACTGGTTCGAATAAACAAAAGAATTAAAGAAGCCCATTTAATTCACACGTAACTCTGAATTAAAGATTTTTTAAGTTAGTTTGGCTAACTAAAAAAATTTCTTCAAGTTCAACACATTTGTTGTTGTTTTTTAATTTTACTGTAGCATTATCACGTGCTCACTACTAGTTGTGATTAATTTGTATTTGTCTCTCAAATTAGTTAGGACTCAGAGCATAGCCTCCATGCTCTTCCCTAGTATAATACTAAAATACACCAAGATATGATAATCGATAAGAATGTATGAGAAGAATACATGTCTTTATCCGGTAATTGGTATAGTACTTAATAGAATATTGAAATACACTGAGTGCTAATATAATGTGTGACTAGAAGATCTAAACACAATAAATGTATTATTAGTAAACATTCACACTCTCCACACCTTTTGTGATGATACTAACTACATAAACACACCTTTTCTTGTTGTTGAGAATCATTCTCTTTCATTCACATGTATTCTAGTATTGTTTCTACCTCCCTAATCATTCTGTTATCATATGGTGGTCTCACCATGTCAATCTATTTGGTGAATATATGCATCCTAGGATCTTCATGTAAGAAAGCATTTAATTCAACAAGTGTAATAGTAAACATGAAGAAATAAATGGTCAATGAAATAATAAGCCTTACAATGAAGTTATCATCAATGTTCGGACATATGAAGCGTCTTCTTCAAAGGAAGTTTCCACCGCATACGCACTTTAGACATGTACACCTCATAACTCTAATGCAGAATGATCGAGTTGGTTGCCTTGATCCCTGATGCTCCACTTCTAGCTATGGTATCTGCCTTGGTGACAATCTAATCTCTTTGCCCTCCAAGCATATGATTTTTTTATATTTTTTCAATTTACAAAAATAATATTATTTTTCAAATTTTATAAAATTAGCCTCTGAATGGTTTTAAAACCAAATTCTGGGAGGGTAGGTTTTATGACATGGTATATTAATGTCATGATTACAAAATTTACCACTGTTCATTTCCATCGTGACCTTCTAGGCGGGAGAGCCCAACACTAGCCTTTGGGTGGATGGTTTTTGGCAAATCCTAAGGGCAACATTTGGCTAAAAATTACTTGTTTTTAATATTTGACCTATCGCTATTATTTAATAGGAAATGATTGCATGATTTAATTTATTGATTATTGTGATTAATCTATTTTCATCTCTCAAACTAGTTATGACTCACAAAATAGCCTCCATGCTCAATAGAATACTGAAATACACCAAGATACTCACTTAATATGATTGTATGAGAAGATTATAAGTCTTTATTCTCCATCCGATAACTTTTAAATGACGCAGTTGATTTTTATCTCAATGTTTGACCATTCGTCTTATTCAAAAAATTTATGCAAATATGCAAAAAATATAAGTTATGCTTGAAGTACATTCAATAATAAAACAAATTATAATAAAATAAATGATATTTCAAAAAGTTTTTTAATAAGACGAATGATCAAACGTTGAGATAAAAATCAACGACGTCATTTAAAAGTTAACGAAAGGAGTAGTAATTAGTACAATACTTGATAGAATATTGAAATACATTGAGAGACTAATATAATGTGTGCTTCAACGATCTAAATACAATAAAACATAGTGTTAGCAAAAGTTCATGCTCTCCACACCTTTTGTGTTGATACTAACTACTCATGTCATTTCTTGTTGTTGATCGACAATCATTTTCTTTCATTCACATGTATTCTAGCATTGTTTCTACCTCCCTAATCATTATGCTATCATAATGTGATCCCACCATATCTATCTATCTGGTGAATATATATATATATATATATATATATACACGGGAGTGTTATTCTACACCACGTGTGTAGAATAACTATTCTACACTGACCATTTTCAGTAGTAGATTTTCTCAGTACAATAGCAATTGAGTACTACTTTTTTCAGTAGTAGATTTCTCAGTAGAATAGTTATTCTACACCCGTGGTGTAGAATAGCATTTGTATATATATATATATCCTAGGATCTTCGTGTGTGAAAGCATTTAATTCAACAAGTGTATTTGTAAACATGAAGAAATGGGTGGTCAATGAAATAATAATAAGATTTACAATGAAGACATCATCAATGTTCGGACATACGAAGCATCTTCTTCAAAGGAAGTTTCCACCTCATAATGATCTCCATATACGCACTTCAGACATGTACACCTCATAATCTTGATGTATAATGGGCTAGCTGCCCCGACTCCTGGTGCTCCACTTATAGCTATTATGTCTTCCTTGATGGCAATCTAATCTCTTAGTCCTCCAAGTATCAGACAACTATTTCACACTCTAGTATGCCAAGTACAACATTAGTTTCACATGTTGTGTTCCTAGCTATGTCAGCTTCTATAGGAGCTCTACTTCTTGATTGTTTCTTCTACCCTAGTCTATTGTGACAATGTCAGCGTTGTCTACATGTCTATGTATCCAGAGTAGCACCATCGCAAAAAGCATATTGAGATTGATTTTCATTATTGAGCAAGGTGGCCCTTGGATAGGTTCAAAATAGTTATGATTCATTACATAGATTATATGCTTCGTAGAATATCGAAATACACTACTACCATAGAAACAATCTTTAGTGACTAAGCTTTATTAATGGATCAATGTCATGTATTAGTAACATACTTTTAGCGACATACTATTTTATACATGTTAGTAGCACTGCATTATTAGTGATGGGTGGTAATGTGGCCCATCACTAAAGAGGTGGCACACTCATTACTGACGGGTCACATTATGACTTGTCACTAAAGAGTCAAAGAACAAGTGACAAGTGACAGATGGTAATTACCGCCCGTCACTATAAGTGCCTCCTGAGTATAAATAGACAAGACCAACAATGAACCTAGCCACACTTTCAAATAACACATAACAATAGCTAACCTTAGCCTCTCATCGCCGCTGTCACCACTTCATCGTGCTCCTCGTCCCACCATTCAGTCACAACCTCCGCCCATCATGGCCTCTATTCCATCATGACCTCTATCGTGTCATAGTCTTCTCCGCCGTCCTCCATTCCATTGTAGCATATATTTCGTTGCTACCTTGTCATGCCTCTCTGGCCATCGCCGACTCATCCTCATCCCTCCTCATCATGTCTCCTCCTCCCAAGGTAAGTACCTGCATGCCCCCTCCTTCTCATCACCAACTAGGGTTTGTATTTTTATGAATACGTGAATTTGTGAATATGTGACTTTGTGAATATATGAATTTGTTACCCTATTTGCTCAATGAAGAGTTGGCCTAGTATGAGGATATGTATGACAATTAGGCTCACTATTTTTATTCCTACAGTTTGTTCATGCTATGATCTTGTATTACATGCTTACTATTTATGTTCCTATAGTTTATTCATGCAATGATATTACATTACGCCACTTTTTTCTTCTATATTTTTATAGGAACTTTTTTCTTCTATATGTTTTACAGGTAAGATTTAATTAATTAATTATCACATACACCTATGAATTCAAATAGAGCCTAGTGGCGAGGAGGCTATTAAATTAGCAACTCGACATCTGAGAGTAATTATGTGCAACAAAATTTATGTTATGTTTATGTTGACACTTTTAAATTGTAGTTCATTCATTCATTTGATTTTACTTTTTAAATTAATGTTGTATGTTACATTCATGCTTTATTGTGAATATGTGAATGCAACGATGAATATGATGGCTAGGGTTTCAAATGTGCTCTCATATTCGCTCAATAAAGAGTTAGCCTATTATGAAGATGTGTGTGATATCAGTATTTTTATTCTTATAGTTTGTTCCTATTTGCTCAATGAAGAGTTGGCCTAGTATAAGGATGTGTGTGACAATTAGGCCCCGTTTGGTAGGGATTCTCCTACCTGATTCTCAATTGAATCGGGAGAATCCATACCAAATGGTTTTTTTCTCAAATTCTAAGATGAATTAGGAAAAAATCAATTCTGGTTTTGTGAATAGGAGGTGAATATGTGAAATACCTGATTCTCAGTTGAATCCCACAAACTATTTCACCAAATACCCATAAAGTTACCAAAAATTTACCCGCCTACATTGATATACCTCCATACATGCCTCTCTCCCCCATGCCCTAGTCCATGCATGTTCCTTCCTCTCCTCTCCTATCCTCCCCACCACCCCTCCCATTGAGGCCCTCTCCACCACCCCTCCTGTCGATGCCCAATCATCGTCCTCTTATTACACCCCTATCACTGATGGTGCCACTCCCATCACTGCCCCATCGCCCCCATCTCCACCTCGTCCCCGTCTTTGCTTGGGTTCTAAGACATTGTTCCATGTGTTCTTTGTCTTTTTGATTGCTCATGAATATGCAATTATTTGTCCTTTTGATAAAGTTTTTTGTGTTCCATGAGTTTGTGATGATTTTCCTATGTATATTCATGAATACATACTAGGTATTATTGGCTTAGGCATTCACAAGTATTTCTATGTCTACACCAAAAAAATTGTTTGTGGACTTGTGGTAAATTGTAGACAATCTTATGCCTAGCGAAAACATGGAATAAGCTTTGGGAGGAGAGTGGTGATGCCTCAAATGAGGAGCCTATTGTTCAGGATAATGGCTAGGGATCTTGGACACTAAACACTAGCATCTTTGTATGGTCATATGATCATATGATTTTCCTCCTATATTGGATATGTATTCAGATGTTTCAGACATTGATAGTGTGCAAGTGAATGTCTCATGTTGTTTGAGGTGTTTGGGGCTAGAAAAAAAAGAAACAAATGCTGAACTTTTTGTGTCACTTATGAGTAAAAATTAACCTTGTATTATGTGTACACTGATTGAGAAACATGGATAATTCTTAGCACATTTGATCTTGATTTTTTTAATTAGAGAGTATCTTGTTAGTTTTTGTAAACATTTTAAGCTTTTGCATGTGCAGTTTAAAATTGTGCAGTTTATGGTAATGGGAGTCATGTACTAGATGCATTTCTTTTATCACAAACTCTTGTACAAACAATCATAAATGAACAATCTGTCAGTTAGCTGCATTTATTTTATTACATCTTCATTTAGTTGCCTAAACAGAGGCATCATCATGTTAGCTCAACATGAATATATCACAATCTATAACCACACTGTTTTACCTCAAAACCACAAATACTTGAAGAAAATAAAAAACTTGTTTAATTGATCCTAGATTTCATGAGATTAGAACTAAAATTGGTGCATGGTCTGTCATGGAATGTGAACAAGTCATTTGTACATGTTTAAAATCACATAATTCAATAATTAGTGACATATCTTTTTCTTGCTAAAAGCTGAAAAATACGAAAGGAACCCAAAATGTCAAAGGTAAACTAGTTGTTTCATACCAACATACTCTCTTACATCAATCAGAATCTAGCCATCCAGACAAATGATTTCCTAACCGATTTTTATTCACCATAGAATCAATTCACCATATAATCAGAATCTGAAGCCATACCAAATGCACTCTTCTCATAATCATATAGTTTGTTCATTTAAGTCATTTTTATTCAATATTATTGTGGTGTAATATTTAATTAATTAGTTGTCACACATACCTGTGATTTGAAATATAGCCTAGTGTCAAAGAGGTCATTAAGATGGCAACGTGATATTCGAAAGCAATCCATGTTATTGTCTTGTTCAAGATGATTTAGAGTTTACACAAGTATTATTGTACTTTTTATCATTGTTAAATATAACATGAATTAGGAGCATAATAGAATCAATGTCGGGCTACGACATGGCAAGCCTCCTAAGTGATCAAAAAGGCACTTTTGTTGGGCATCGTGCTTCTAGTAGTAGGTCCACTATCCCTATAGTATTATTGTTCTTTTTTGTTGTTGTTCCATACAAGTGCTATGTGTAGTTTCTACAAAAAGCTTTATCGATCACCACAACATTCATAGTTGTGAAACTCTTGAGATATCAATAAGAGATGGTTGCACCAATATGATTGATGTTGAGAACTCTGGAAGAAGGTTATGCCTAACTAAAGGGTGATCTGCATTTACTAACCGAGTCTCCCTAGTAGAAGAGGACTTTTTTGTACTAGCAATGGGAGCCCCACTGTCTGCTATGGCTACCAATATTCAATAATTATGGCGAAGAGAAGAAATCACAAGCCATAAAAGTATACGAGAGTGATGGCGGTATATATAACAAAGTCACGTTACTTATTAGATAGTCATACATATTTTGTATATGTACTTATCATGTTTTCTATAATAACAAGTGAGACTCCTACCAATGCTGAGAAGAAGAGGGGAAGCAGAAATCCAAGGAGGGTGACACTAACCAATAGACCAATTAAAGAACATATGTTATTTTAGTAATCATATAGATGTAACTTCAGAAAAGAAGACTCTTCTGCAAGACATCTCAGTAGGCTTATCCTTTGGGACTCGATTATACATATACAAAATTAATCCCTCGATCATCAAGAAGAAATCAGTGGTAATTACTTTGCACATGACATAATTGCAAACATATACATATATTGTAACACCCCAAATTTTCAAAGAAATAAAATACCTTTTATTATATTTTTTTTTGAAAAAGATTATTTGAAATTCCCTTAAGGCCATTTATACCCAAATAAACTAAAACCTTAAGGAGATGTCCAAACTAGAGGCTAAGAAAATTTGTATGTGATCCCAAGGCCAAGAAATATTTTTGAGAATTTTTACAAATTTTTATCACCCTTGGAAGCAACCCAAACATTTTAAACCAATTTCAGCAATTAAATTTATTCAGAAAAGAATTTAAACAGTAACGACCCCCTTCCCCCTCTTCTCCCTCAACCAGCCGGCCCAGACTACTCCCTCCCCGTGCCCCTCACTGACAAACGGACCCCACTAGTCAGTGACCCTCTTTCCCTCCGCGCGCACGCCCGACACGCGGCCCACCTGTCGGCGCCAACTCCCCTCTCGGCCGAGCCCGACCCCACCGATCAGTCCCTCCCGTTGCCGCTTTCGTGCCCCCGCGCCCCACTGACGGTGGCCCCCACCTATCAGACCCATCGTCCACCTCGCGCTCCCCCAAATCCCGCCCGGCCGACGACCTCGCTTCGCGATCCGCTCACGCCGGCCCCCTCGCATTAAATTGGCACCACATAATTGTTCCTCGAGGCCCGCCGACCATTTCCCCTCTTTAACCCTCGCGTTTATGCCCCGGGATCGCGCTGCGCGTGCATGGCAGTACCTCGCCGGCGCCATTGAAGACCCCCTCAACTTTTCTTGTATACGTCGCCCCTTTTCTCCCGCTGGCACCCCTATATAAACCCTCGGCTGCCACCGAGTCCAGCCCGCACGCCAATTCGTACTCAGACCGAAAAAAGCGCCCGCGACACCCCTTTTAATGCCACACTGCCACCCTCGCTCCAGCCACCGCTCGCCGTCGCCGGAGTCCTCCCCCGTCCTCGGCGACCACACCATCAACGACGAGACCCACTAGAACACCGACGCTGACGAGGACCCGAACACCTCCGCCGCCTCCCGCTCGTCACCGGCCACAACCCGATGACCTCAGACCTCTGCGGTGGTATCATCTTGTTCCCCTCGTCGTCCCCTTTTCATTCCTAGGCTCGGATAGGACCGCCGTCGCTCGTCGTGGACGCTGGCCCGCTCGTCGTCGCCGGAGAAGACGACTGGCATGAGTACAGTACCCGTGCCATGTCGGATTCAATCGCGACCGTGCGATCTTGATCTGACGGCGATGATTAAATCAATCCCTCGATTTAATCTGGCCCGTCCGATATCGGCGAAATGTTATGTTTTAATCCCGTGTGTTCGTTAATACTTAAAACTTATATTGAATCTGGCCCGTCGGATCGCAGCGAAGGGGTACATTTTAATCTTAATCGTTCGTTAATATTTAAAACCTGCATTTAATCTGAGCCATCCATCGCGTACCAGTTCGGCGTTTTAATCGTGGTCGTCCGCGTCCACTTAATGCCCCCGCCTTGCCCGTGGCCGCTTGATCGCGATCCAACGACGATCCGTGATCCGGCGCACGAGCACAGTGCATGGGTTCATGGTGGAATCGGTTCACCGTGGACCGACGACTGTTTTTGATTTAAATTAAATTCCGGAAATGGTTTTAAACTTTAAAAATTCATATCTTGCTCATTTTAACTCCAAATTTAACCAATTCAATTCCAGAAAATTTATAATTTTATTTTCTACATGATTATGCAATAAAAACAGTAGGTTTACTTTGAGCATTTTATTTTTATTTAATAGAGTATTTAAAAACCCTTTTGGGTAAATTCATAATTCTTTTAGAAAAATCCATAACTCCATAAAATTGCCTTAAAAATTTAAATAATAATTTCAGAATAGTTCATGACTTCACTTCAAGTATTTTAGCCCAATCAAAACCTTTATGTCTGTTATGTGATTTTAGAATGTTTATTGAATGTAATGTTTATTATGTGTGTCGAGAAGACTACGACGCCGCCGAGGAGCCGGAATACTACCCGAAAGTTCCCCCGCCGCCTTTCACTGAACAAGGCAAGTCACCAAACCAATATTTTGAGCATATTGAACCTAGTTTTCTTAAATTATCGCTAAAACACATAGGTTATACATGCATTAGTCAAATGAAAGCCTTACATTATATTTATTTAGATCCCGACCTTGAAGTGCAAACCCAAGCCATGCTATCTAGCCTAAACTCCTTGTCACCATATTATTAGTACTATTAGATAGTGTACAATGTATTAACACAATTACTATAAGTTAAAAATGAGTCGTAGCAATTTGGATTCTACTATATGGTCCCCGTTAATCTTATCTCTAGAATTCAGTTGGTGGTAGAGTTTTGGGTTAAGTGTGTATGCATGGTGGGTTCTGGGTGCAAGCTAGGGCATTGGTCGGTGCACCCGGGGCACTATAAGGACCGGTCTGCGGGATCCGTTGCAATACATTTCTGTACTAACCACAAGTCTAGTGGGTAAGTCCTAACTAAGGTATGGAGTGTTCCAACTCAAGGCACCACTTGGAGATGGGTCAAGCAGCACCTGCGGGTGGCTTGTACCGACGTGGCGCAAAAGGGGGTGCGACGTTAGCCCGGAGTGGCCGGGCGCGCCGACAAAACTTAGAGCGGGTGATTATCGGATTGGAGCATTTCATGCTGAGGTTTTAGCATTAGTTCCCGTGGTATGAGTCATCTCATTACACTTTGGTGTTTGGGATGAGTGCGTGCCTTGTGGATATAGTGGTACACCTATAATCAGAGTTTAAATCTTCTCGAAAAGTCAAGCCAACGGTCAAGGGCGGGTTGCGTGACTACTTGCAGTTAGTTTACATTTATGAGTGTTGCATGATGACTTGGCATGTAAGTACTGTTGAGCGAGGAGGGAAAACATACTCCTCGAGTTAGATGATATTGTATTGTGCATGTTTATTATTCCACATGATTAAATTTGACTACACTAACTGCTACAACTGAAAAATGTACTTTTTCACACTTTTAGCCATTATCATTCCTTTGTTGTTATCCTGAATTATTATTGCATTCTCGGTGGCTTGTTAAGTGCTTCTGTACTCATACCCATTGGACAAACACTTCAGAGGCTGCCTACTACAAGAAAGATGGTCTGGAGTAGCGACCCAGTCAAGAAGAAGATCCCGAAGGAGACATTCGTCATGCTGTTTATTTTCATAGTTTCTTTTATTTTTACACTTATGTAATAATGTGGTCTGCGAACCACGAATGTTTGCCCGTATGTACGTTGTCGCATGATGAACCTCTTGTTATTATTGTTTTTCTATGGAAATTCAATAATGTTCCGATTTGGTAAATCAGGGCATCACATATATGCACTTGTCTCATTTAACTAGTTACCAAAAAATTTATTGTAATAATACTTTTCAAGACAATATTATGAGAAGTACATCACACCTCATATACACCAACATACCACCCAGATTCAACTAACAACAGTGGGAAACACAACAATCCAATTGCAGTGCATGAATCCATATATATACAGTGCTATTTAATTACTGGTTTTAGCTAATTTCTTCGAGATAATGAGTTAGACGTTGGCACAATATGTGCCTTTCATTTCAACATAAACAATGGAGCACTTGAGGTAACTATGTGTATGATATAAATTGTTATTTCTCACATTCGAACATTATGGAACTTTATTTTAGCCAATTTCTTCGAGATAATGAGTTGGAAGTTAGTATATGTGATATTAATTTGATTCTAAAACTTATGTGATGAATTGTATAGTATGTGGTGTTATGTGATGAAACTTCTATGATGTGTTTGCAATGTTCGGTGTTGGCTATCAAACCCTGACTTTGATTTAGGATGCAACCTAAAAATAATAATTTTTTTAATATGACCATACTATTAGTGACGAATCTAAATAATCACCCATCACTAAAGGTTCCTTTAGTGACGGGTGGATATTATCACCCGTTATTAAAGGGTGACCCTGGGTGACCCTTTAGTGATGGATGCATATCAATCAATAATGACCTAGCTTCACTGACATGATAAAAATGACAGGAGAGATACTCGTATTACTTTGAAGAAATTAGAGTGCTCAAAGCAAGCCATCGCTTTGGATACATTAGCATGGAATAACATCATAGGATTCTTATCCTATTGTGTTGGCCTTCGGGATCAAAGTGATGATTAATATGCATGAGAGGTGAAATTCTTGGATTTATGAAAGATGAACAACGACGAAAGAATCGCCAATGGTGTTTTCATTAATCAAGAACAAAAGTTGGGGACTCAAAGATGATCATATACCGTGCTAGTCTCAACCATAAATGATACCGACCAACGATTGACGAATGTTTCTTATAGGACTCTGTCAGCACCTATGAGAAATCAAAGTCTTTGGGTTATGGGGGGAGTATGGTCGCATGGCTGAAACTTAAAGGAATTGATGGAAGGGCACCACCAACCGTGGAGCCTTTGGCTTAATTTGATTCAACAAGGAGAAACTTACCAGGTCCATACATAGCAAAGATTGACAGACTGAGAGCTCTTTCTTGATTCTATGGGTGGTGGTGCATGGTTGTTCTTAGTTGGTGGAGCAATTTGTGTGCTTAAACACTAATAGAGATTATTACTTGTCACTAATAAGATTTTCTATGGTAGTGACACTGAGAGAGTAACTTAATAAGATCATAAGATAATAATGCATGCCTTTCTAGATAATAGACATAGTACTTAATAGAATACATGGAGATACTAACATAATATGTCCTTAGAAGATCCAAATACAATAAAACTAGTATTACCAAGCGTTTATGCTCTCCACTCCTTTTGTGTTGATAGTAACTATTGACTTATTTTCGTGTTATTGACAATCATTCTCTTTCATTCACATGTATTCTAGTTTTGTTTCTATCTCCATAATCCTTCTATCATCATATGGTGGTCTACCATGTCAATCCTTCTAGTGAATATACACATTATAGGATATTTGTTTGAGCAATCATTTAATTCAACAAATGTATTTGTTGATAGCAAAAAATGGCATCAATGATTAGGATTGTCAAAATATCAATTTTGGTAATTTAGGCAAAAAATACACATGTCCCGGGTCAGGCCGAAGCCCTACAGGGCCGAAGGACCATTGGGCTATGGGCTCCGGAAGCTTCCAGCTAGCCCATGGCCTTCGGCCAGGAGGCCTTCGGAGGCCCACCCCGCCGAATCTTCGGCCCTAGGAGCAGGCTTCAGCAGGCTTGGCCGAAGGCCCACTTCGGGTAGAGATAGAGTTGGACCTGATTCCGGCTAAGTGTTTATCTCTATGGAAATTCAATAATGTTCTGATTTGGTAAATCGGGGCATCACAGGATGGTATCAGAGCCGACTTGACTGTAGGAAGCCAAACGGACCAGCCTAACGCTTAGTTTTGTTAAAATCTATTTCGTGAAAACCTACTTCATCACTTTGTTCCTCCCCTTACTCTTTTCAACTTGTTGTTTTTGTAGATGCCTGTCCACCACATCCACAGCTTCTGCTGCCACTTAGAGGGATTCATCTAGGAGCTCCGGATGATGGTGACTTTTCTTGGTTTCACCTTCGAGCCCGAGTTCCATGGAGCCTACATGGAGGAGTTCGTAGGACCTTGTGACGTATCCGTCACAATTCACGGGTCCGGCGACCACCTGCCATTCTTCACGGCAACAATTGGGGGCTCGACCTTCGACATCGCGTGCCAGCGCGCCGCCCTCCAGGCCCTCATGGAGCTGAGGATGATCTACGACGATCGTCTTCGGGACTCATCCTTCCGGCTTGTACCGATGCGTACTCCCAGCACCCACCGCAGCATCTACGTCGGGGCCCACTCCGACCGTGATCCGGTCATGGCCCGGCAGACACGTCGTCTCTAGGCCATGGACGATCTCCATACCGAGGCCATGCTCGACGCCGAGGAGCACCACGAGGCGGTCGAGTTCCTTCGTCAGGAGATGAAGGACTTGATCCAACAGAACGGCGAGCTACAGCGCAAGATCATACAGCTGCAGAAGGACATCGCAGAGATGCTTCCCCTCGACCCGAGGAGGAAGAAGCCCATCCGTGAGCCCACCCCTCGCCCAAAGAGGATCACGCCGCCGCTCGAGCCCACCGAACCATCTAGATCCAGCGCCACTGCATCGCGCCCCGCCATCATCGCCGACCCCATCATCGAGAACTTCATCGAGCCTACCGTCCCTCAGGACCCTATGGTTCCGAGAGTACGGATACTACCTCGGATGACGAGTAGACGATAGATCTCGTTGATTGTTTTACATTTCATGATTATGGTACCATCCGCAACCACTTTGTGTTGCGGGTGGCATAAAATAAGAACTTTAATGTAACGAACATTTTCGTACCACTTATATATAAGCCCCTCTGGGCTATTTTTGGATAAAGTTATTTTTAAAGTCTTTCTCTTATATAAAGTATTGTTGTACTCAGAATATGGCTGACAACTAGAACACCGGTTCCAACAGTGGAGAAGGGGCGACCAATGGCCTGCCCGGAAGTGTTGTGCCCAACTGGGGTGCAACGGGCCAACGCCAAACTGGGCTGCCATCCGCCAACCATCCCACCTTGGCAGAGATGATGGCGAACCAAAACCAGTTGATCACTGCCCTCTTGACGCAAATGCAGCACCAACAGGCTTAGTTGGACCGGCTGCAACAGCAGAACATGGAGCCGATCCCTCGTCCACCAGCCCCTGCTCCCGTGCCTCAATTCTCAGAGTTTTTGCACGTGAGACCCCCAATCTTCTCCAGCACGACGAACCCTATGGAGGCCGGTGATTGGCTCCGGACCATTGGGAAGAAGTTGGACCTCCTCCCGTGCTACGACTGGGAGCGAGTGGCGTTCACCACCCACCAGCTCCAGTGACCCGCCGCAGAGTGGTGGGACAACTACCGTGAGTCCCAGCCAGAGGGCCACGAGGTGACTTGGGCAGAGTTCACCATCGCCTTCCGTGCCGCTCACGTCCCCGCCGGAGTCATCGCCGTCAAACAGCAGGAGTTCCGGGACCTGCAATAGGGAAGGAGGACCGTCATGGAGTACCTCCATGAGTTCAACCGTCTGGCCCGCTACGCGCTAGAAGAAGTGCGGACGGATGCTTTCCGCTAGGCTAAGTTCCTCTGGGGACTAAAGGATGAGCTCTCTATCCAGCTCGTCGCCACCGACTACGCCGACTTCCAGCGGTTGGTGAACAAGGCGCTCATCCAAGAGACTGAGCAGAACAAGATGGACCTCAAGAAAAGGAAGATGATAGCGTTCAAGCATCATCAAGGGAACCCCCAGAGGCCCCGCTTCGTCCCTCCGCCACCGACACCCGCCTACCAGGCCGCCACATGCTGCTAGTGGCTTGAATGCCAGGAATCCTCGCCCCGCTCCACCAGCTCCGGCCGCTCCACCAGCGCCCGCCGCCAAAGCCCCGATAATGAGGGACCGCAACGACAAGCCGATCGTCTGCTTCAACTGCCGGAAGTAAGCGCACTACTCCCACCAGTGTACTCACCCAATGAAGCCCCAAGGCGCGGCGCCCAATCAAGCGGTTCGTGCCCGCGTCAACCATATCAGTGCGGAGGAAGCTCAGGAGGCCCCCGAAGTCGTACTCAGTATGTTCACATCAAATTCCATACCTGCAATAGTGTTTGATTCTGGGGCAACACATTCCTTCATATCAGAAGGCTTTGTGAAAACAAATAACTTGGAAGTACTCCCTCTGCCCACCCCCATGATGATCGCCACCCCTGGCAAGAAGACCCTAGCTAATCTGTTCAGCCCAAGGGTAAGGATAGAAATTCAAGGGGTGTTATTCTGGGCTGAGCCAGTTCTTATCGAATGCACCAGACTCGACCTCATCCTAGGCATGGACTGGTTGATGAAGCACAAGGGAGTAATAGACTGTGCTAGCAAGTTCGTCATCGTGACCGAGATCCGGAGTTTTCTAGGATTGGCCGGATATTACCGCCGGTTCATCGAGAACTTCTCAAAGATAGCCAAGCCCATGACCAGACTGTTGCAGAAGGAAGTAAAGTTCGAATGGACTCCAGATTGTGAAGAATGCTTTCAGACCCTTAAGAAAAAGCTCGTGTCAGCCCCGATTCTGACCCTGCCATACATCTGGAAGGACTTCCACGTCTTTTGTGATGCAATTCGCCAAGGGTTGGGATGTGTCCTAATGCAAGACGGGAAGGTGATATCCTATGCCTCTCGTTAGCTGAGGCCGCATGAGCTAAATTACCCGACCCATGACCTGGAATTGGCAGTCGTGGTTCACGCCTTGAAGATATGGACACTCTATCTTGTGGGTAATCAGTGTGAGGTCTTCACCGACCACAAGAGCCTCAAGTACATATTCACCCAATCGAACCTGAACCTCAGACAAAGAAGGTGGTTGGAGCTGATCAAGGATTATGACTTGGGCATCCACTATCATCCGGGCAAGGCAAACGTAGTGGTAGATGCCCTAAGCCGAAAAGGGTACTGTAATGCCCTCATGGTGCAAGACCAGGCCCCGTTTTTATACAAAGAAATGGAAAGGTTGAATCTAGGGATCACCACCAAAGCGTATCTCGCCGCCCTAGAGGCCAGACCTGTCTTAATGGACTAGATCCATGAGACATAGAAGGAAGACCCCGATATCTTAGAAATCCAGAAGAATATGAGGAAGGGTAAAGCCCTAGGGTTCTCCGAGGATGAGAATGGTACAGTCTGGTTTGGAAACCAGATATGCGTGCCTGACAAGCCAGAGTTGAAGGCCCTCATCCTTCAAGAGGCCCATGAGACTCTATACTCCATACATCCCGGGAGTACAAAGATGTACCGAGACCTAAAGGAGAGATATTGGTGGGTCAGCATGAAGAGGGAAATAGATGAGTATGTGGCCAAGTGCTACACATGCCGGCGAGTCAAGGCAGAGCACCAGAGACCTGCCGGACTATTGCAACCCCTCAAGGTCCTCGAATGGAAGTGGGAAGAAGTAGGGATGGACTTCATCACCAGATTTCCAAGGACCCAAGCCGGTCATGACTCTATCTGGGTGATCATTGATCGACTCACCAAGGTGGGTCATTTCATCCCTGTCAAGATGACATACAACGTCGCTAGATTGGCTGAGTTATACATGACCCGGATCGTGTGCCTACACGGAGTTCCAAAGAAGATCGTATCCAACCGAGGGAGTCAGTTCACCTCCAAGTTCTAGAAGAATCTTCAAGAGGAACTCGGTACCCGGCTGAACTTTAGTACCGCCTATCATCCACAGACCGATGGTCAGACCAAAAGGGTGAACCAAGTATTGGAAGATATGCTTAGAGCATGCGCTCTAGACTTTGGCGGAATGTGGGATAGGAACTTGCCTTATGCGGAGTTCTCCTACAACAACAGCTATCAAGTCAGCCCACAGATGTCCCCGTTTGAGGCACTTTAAGGGCGTAAGTGCAGAACGCCGTTACTCTTGGATCAGACCGGAGAGTCACAACTATTCAGTACAAATATTTTACGAGAAGCAGAAGAGAAGGTTAAGGTCATCAGGGACAGATTAAAAATAGCCCAGTCTTGACAGAAGAGCTATGCCGATAACCGATGAAGAGATCTGACCTTTGAGGAAGGCGACTATGTCTACCTCCGAGTCACTCCCCTCCGTGGCACCCAAAGGTTCAACATGAGAGGAAAGTTAGCCCCCTGTTATGTCGGACCCTTTCAGATCCTCCGACGGCAAGGAGAGGTGGCATATCAGTTGGAGCTACCACCATCGTTGGTAGGAGTCCATGATGTGTTCCACGTCTCTCAGCTAAAGAAATGTCTCCGCGTACCCACCGAGTAAGCCGACCTCCAACAGCTCAACGTCCAAGAAGACTTGACCTACATCGAGAAACTTGTCCGGATTCTAGAAGTCAAGGAAAGAGTAACTAGAAGCCGTGTGGTCCGCTTCTGTAAGGTTCAGTGGGACAACCACCCCGTCGAAGAAGCCACCTGGGAAAAAAGAGGACGAGCTAAAGGCCCAATACCCCGAGCTATTCGAGAAACTTTCTGAATCTCGAGGACGAGATTCTTTGTAAGGGGGATAGGTTTGTAACACCCCAAATTTTCAAAGAAATAAAAATATCTTTATTATATTTTTCTGAAAAAGATTATTTGAAATTCCCTTAAGGACATTTATACCCAAATAAACTAAAACCTGGAGGAGATGTCCAAACTAGAGGCTAAGAAAATTTGTATGTGATCCCAAGGCCAAGACATATTTTTGAGAATTTTTACAAATTTTTATCACCCTTGGAAGCAACCCAAACATTTTAAACCAATTTCAACAATTAAATTTATTCAGAAAAGAATTTAAACAGTAACGGCCCCATTCCCCCTCTTCTCCCTCAACTAGCCGGCCCAACCCACTCCCTCCCCGTGCCCCTCACTGACAAATGAACCCCACTAGTCAGCGACCCCCTTTCCCTCCACGCGCGCGCTCGACACCGCGGCCCCACCTGTTGGCGCCAACTCCCCCTCTCGGTCGAGCCTGACCCCACCGGTCAGTCCCGCCCATTGCCGCGTCCGTGCCCCCACGCCCCACTGACGGTGGCCCCCACCTGTCAGACCCATCGTCCACCTCGCGCTCCCCCCAAATCCCGCCGGCCGACGACCTCGCTCTGCGATCCGCTCATGTCGGCCCCCTCCCATTAAATTGGCGCCACATAATTGTTCCCCGAGGCTCGCCGGTCGTTTCCTCTGTTTAAACCCTCGTGTTTACTGTAGGACCGAAAGTAGCGACCAGAGGGGGGGTGAATGGGTGCCTAAAAAATTCTTTCGAATCAATGGCCTGCTCCCAACACCCAACGCACCTCGACAGACTTAGCAAGGAAAAGTAAACAGATCAACAGGACCTAAAATGATCTAGCCTAAAAACGACCAGTGTCCTAATCGAAAAGACACCAACACAGTGCTTAAAGGCAGATTCAACAGATTAATTAACTCACAGGCATTTAATCAAACCAACACATATGAAGAAGGTAAAACATGATGTTCTAACCGAAATGAAACAGTGCTCAGATTAAAACACCATAATCAATATCATCTATCAAACAGCAGATGAATCAACAGATATAATGACAGCACAAAGATTAAATCAACAGATAAAATATATTCATGAAAAATACTTTTTAACAGTATGCCATCACATGTAATAGGATGTTACGGGAAGTATTGAAATAATACTGATCGTACGTGAAACATGGCAACACATGAATATTTAATTAGCACGCAAATCGAGAAATGCAATTAGTACTAATCATGGTTTGGCTGAAGCTTCTCGGTTCGTATGACTTTGATGATTTCCTCGGAATGTGTGCCCGTGCAAATCCAGCCGTATCCTTTCAATTTCTTCACGTGACTAGCAACAAACTGCATTTGCTGTATCGTAGGCTGCAGCTAGCTTCTCCCTGCCGTGCGCAGCTAAAAACCAGACTAGCTGCAAGCGTTGCTGTCGCCAAGCGGCTGTGCTGCAGCTAGAAACTAGCGATAGCACTAGAAGCTAGCCAGCGCTGCACTGCGTAGCTAGCATGCGGCGACGAGAAAAACAAAACGAGGCGCAGATGGGAAACCAGAGAATAAAAAATGCTCGGGAGAAGATAAATCGAACCACGGCGGCGGCGATTTCCAGATCCAAACGGAACACCGGCGGCGGAGAAGATGAACACCCAGGAAAAAAGATGACCCAATATTTGGAATTAGTAAAGTGTGTTTCTAAAAAGGGTGCCCTAACCCTAGGGTATTGGGGCCTATTTATAGGTAGCCCAATAAATGGGTAAAATGCAGAAATACCCCTAGGATTTTTACAGACGCTGAAAATAAATGGAAAAGACTAAACTGCCCTTAGGATATTTTTACAGACTCGACTAAAAGACTGTGGGCCTAGGGACAAAATAGTAAAAACCTAAATAAAGGTAACTTGTCCTGATGCGGAGCTTTCGTAGCAGCTACGGCTTCGCCTCAGGATGGTCAGATCCGAAATCAACGGTCGTTAGTTTTGCACCGAAACTGACAAAGCGTCCACCGTCTTCGCACCGGGTACCCGGATTGGGCCGGCCTGATTCTGCGACTCCCTCAGCCCGGCAATCACTCGCCGCCCGTGTACCTGAGTCAATCCCGGTCAACAATCCAGTGGATCCTCTGCTGCTCCTAGCCCATGTACCCGGATTGGGCCAGCCCGACTTCGCGGCCCCTCTGCCCGACAGTCGCTCGCTGCCCGTGTACCTGAGTCACACGCGGCCCAGACGCAGCAGGTCTTCTCTCTCTTTTCAGTCCTCTTTGACTATCGTTGACAATGACTCATCACATCTGGAGCCATGAGGCCCACGCTATTCAGCATGGCTCCTCAATCTCCCCCTTGATGAGTGCATTGTCAACACTTCTCTTCATCTGCTCTTCAGTATCTGTAAACAACTGTGGAAACACAAAAACAAAACACAAGAAAACAGAGAAGAAGAAAATAAAGTAAAAGTTTAACCCTAATGACCAAAAGTCGAACAAAAACAAGAAACGGTCATTATGGTTAACCCAAAGTAAAAGCTCAAAACGAGTGCAGTCTCAGAAACATCAACAAGGATATCAAAAGAGTAAGGACAAACGGGACAAAAACTCCCCCTGAAACAAATCCCAGAGAAAGCCAAAACTCCCCCTTAAACTCTTATACCAAAAATTCTCCCCCTTGTTGACAAGTGAACTCATCAAGCACTCTAAAAAGACACCGACTCCCCCGGAAATGCAACTCCCCTCAAAATATGCAATGAATGCAACTGGGGTGCAGGTGGAGTGTAGAAAGCATGCTTCTCAGATATGATTGACTGCAATTACAACATCTAACAAGTACAGCAAAAGACATACTGTCTAAGACACATGGCATGATCAGTGCAACAGATGATATCTAAAGAAAGTCATTAGCACGCAATTTTTTAGTTTTTGCAAACAAAAACATCACCACATTTTCCAGTTAACAAGCAAGGTAAAACATGAGATGCAGAAGCTAACTGATATCTACCAAGATAAGCATTGTCCAAAACAAGTGCTTCAGCAAACTTGTTGTCTTTTTAATTTTCAGGCTTTTTCATTTTCCTTTTTCATTTTTGCCAAGGGTTATTTGCATGTCAAACCTTATGCTAACCGACCAAGTCAAGCCTAGGCCAGAACTGGACCATCAGAAGCTTAAGACATTGGTCTTGGCATACACTACACTGTCCTAGTTCATACCAAAGTGCTATGGTAAGCAGTCCAGAACAATGCAATGCGACAATGCAAACCCACTTGGATCTTTTCAACTCAAGCATAAAAGGGCATGGAATTTTCATTCATTCTAGATTTTTTATCATTTTTATAGCATATTTTCCATGTTAAAGCATAAAGATGTCCAAGTTGCATATCTGCATCTATGTGATGAACTAGCTACAAGGTATGTAACAGATAGCAAAAGCACTCAGCCTACACATGCTAGTTACCAGAAGCAATGGTGATCATTTTTCAAGTTTAAAGTGTAAAAGCCATGCATATGACAGATATCAGACATATCCAATGAACTGAAGCAAAGCATGATCATCGACAAGTAAGCAAAAGCATGTACCAGCTAGAATAAGTAAAGCAGTTCAATCATATAACAGAAGCAGGCTCAAAAGTGTGATATGTGAATATGTATGATATGAACACACATAAAAAGACTCAAGAAAAGAGTAAAGAAGAAAGAAATGAACCGACTCAAAATATCCTAAAAAGGATACACAACACCCAAATCC
>JAAALK010000080.1:32109910-32187609 GCA_019279435.1 Zizania palustris
ACTGAGAGAACTTTGCGTTCTTCTACCTCTCTTGCTGTGTTTGCTGAATCTGCTTTTGTTGCATCTTTTGAGCCCAGAGATGTTTCTCATGCTCTTTCTGATTCAAATTGGATCAATGCTATGCAAGAAGAGCTTGAGAATTTTGTCTGTAATCGGGTTTGGACACTAGTTGAGCTGCCACCAGGATGCAACCCCATAGGCACCAAATGGGTGTTTCAAGAACAAACAAGGTGAAGATGGGGTTGTGGTGCGCAACAAAGCTCGACTAGTTGCCCAGGGTTTTTGCCAGAAAGAGGGCACTGATTTTGAAGAAACTTTCGCCCCTGTAGCCCGTCTTGAGTCCATTCGTATTCTCTTAACTTTTGCCGCTTCGAAGGGTTTTAAGCTTTTTCAAATGGACGTTAAGAGTGCTTTTCTGAACGGGTTCATAGAGGAGGAAGTTTATGTTAGGCAGCCCCCCGGTTTTGAGAACCCTAAGTTTCCTCGACATGTTTTTAAGTTGCAAAAAGCTTTATACGGGTTGAAGCAAGCCCCCAGGGCTTGGTATGACCGGTTGAAGAAATTTTTGTTGGGGAAGGGCTTTGTGATGGGTTCGGTGGATAAAACTCTTTTCTTACTCAGAGATGCTTCAGATTTTTTAGTTGCTCAGATTTACGTGGACGATATTATTTTGGCGGTACTACTAATGATCTTGTGTCCATGTTTTCTGAGCAGATGCACAGTGAGTTTGAGATGAGCCTCATGGGTGAGCTCAAGTACTTCTTAGGGCTCCAGATCAAGCAGAACAAGGATGGCACCTCCATCCACCAAGGTAAGTACACTCGCGACATGCTTAAGAAATTTGACTTTGGTGGTGAATTGAAGCCGCAGATGACCCCGATGGGCACATCTGGGGGTCTGGACAAGGACGAGAGCGGCGTCAAGGTCAACGAGAGGGAGTTTCGAGGGATGATCGGTTCGCTGTTGTATTTGACGGCGACCAGACCGGACATTCAGTTCGCCGTAGGACTTTGCGCGCGTTTTCAGTCTTCACCTCACGCGTCTCACCGGCAGGCTGTCAAGCGCATCTTCAGGTATCTCACTTATGCGCCCGATCTTGGTCTTTTCTATTCAGCTTCATCATCTCTCGCTTTATCTGGCTTTTTGGATGCCGATTTTGGTGGGTGCCGGTTGGATCGCAAGTCGACTTCCGGTACTTGCCAGTTTCTTGGTTCTTTTCTTGTCTCTTGGTCTTCTTGAAAGCAATTTGGAGTTGCTCTTTCGACCACAGAGGCTGAGTACGTAGCTGCTGCTAGTTGCTGCTCACAGTTGGTTTGGATGATTTCCACTCTGTGAGATTTTGGGTTGTTCTTTCCTACCAGAGTTCCCTTGTTTTGCGACAGTACTAGTGCAATTAGTGTAGGGAAAAACCCATGTCTCCATTCAAAAACCAAACACATTGATGTGCACTTTCACTTTTTGCGGGATCAATATGAGAAAGGTGTCATTGACCTTGTTCATGTTGATACCCATCATCAGTTGGCTGATATTTTCACCAAACCCCTAGATCAGTCTACATTTGAGCGTTTATGAGGGGATTTGGGTGTTGTGTATCCTTTCTAGGATATTTTGCGTCAGTTTTCTTTCTTCTTTACTCTTTTCTTGAGTCCTTTTTGTGTGTGTTCATATCTTGCATATTCACATATCACACTTAAGAGCTGCTTCTGTTATATGATTGAACTGCTTTACTTATTCTATCTGGTACATGCTTTTGATTACTTGTCAATGATCATGTCTTGTGTCAGTTCGCTTGATAAGTCTGATATCTGTCATATGCATGACTTTTCTGCTTTAAAATTGAAAATGATCACCATTGCTTCTGGTAACTAGCATGCGTAGGCTGAATGTTCTTGCTATCTGTTACATGCCTTGTAGCTAGTTCCTGACTAAGATGCAAATATGCAACTTGGACATCTGTATGCTTTAATCATGGAAATGTGCAATAAACATGATGAAAAATCGAGAAAAATAAAAATTCCATGCCTTTTTGATGCATAACTTGCAAAGATCCAGGTGGGTTTGCTTTGTCGCATTGCATTGTTCTAGACTGCGTACCATAGCACTTTGGTATGAACTAGGACAATGTAGTGTATGCCAAGACCAATGTCTTAAGCTTCTGATGGTCCAGTTCTGGCCTAGGCTTGACTTGGTCGGTCAGCATAAGGTTTGACACGCAAATAACCCCTAGCATAAATGAAAAAGAGAAAAGAAAAAGCTTGAAAATTGAAATGATAACAAGTTTGCTGAAGCACTTTGTTTTGGACATTGCTTATCTTGGTAGATATCAGTTAGCTTTTGCGTCTCATGCTTTACCTTGCTTGTCAACTAGAAAATGTGGTGATGCTTTTGTTTGCAAAAAACTGAAAATGCGTGCTAATGACTTTCTTTAGATATCATCTGTTGCACTGATCATGCCATGTATCGTTAACAGTATGTCTTTTGCTGTATCTGTTAGATGTTGTAATTGCAGTCAATCATATCTAAGAAGCATGCTTTATTCACTCCACCTGCACTCCAGTTACATTCATTGCATATTTTGAGGGGGAGTTGCGTTTCAGGGGGAGTCTGTGTCTCTTTTGAGTGCTTGATGAGTTCACTTATCAACAAGGGGGAGAAAATTTGGGATCAGAGTTTAAGGGGGAGTGTTTGTCTCGCTTGTTCTTACTCTGTTGATATCCTTGTTGTTTTGAAGTCGCACTCATTTTGAGCTTTTATGCTTTGGTTAACCATAATGGCCACTTCGTGCTTTTGTTTGGCTTTCAGTCATTAGGGTTAAACCTTTACTTTATTTTTCTTCTCCTTTGTTTTCTTGTGCTTTGTTTTCGTGTTTCCACATTTGTTCGCAGGTGCTGAAGAGTTGAAGTGTTGACAATGCACTCATCAAGGGGGAGATTGAGGAGCCATGCTGAATAGCGTGGGCCTCATGGCTCCAGAAGTGATGAGTCATTGTCAACGATAGTCAAAGAGGACAGAAGAAGAAGAGATCTGCTGTTTCATGGGCCGCGTGTGACTCAGGTACACGGGCAGCGAGCCACTGTCGGGCAGAGGAGACTGTGAAGTCGGGCTGGCCCAATCCGGGTACATGGGCCAGAAGCAGTAGAAGACCCACTGGGCTGTTGACCAGGGTTGACTCAGGTACACGGGCGGTGAGTGATTGCCGGGCTGAGAGAGCTGTGGAATCGGGCCGGCCCAATCCGGGTACCTGGTGCAAAGTCGGTGGAGGCTTTGTCAGTTTCGGCACAAAAGTGACAACCATTGATCTTGTATCAGACTGTCCAGAAGAGAAGCCGTAGTCGCTACGAAAGCTTAGCTTCCGGATAAGTCATCTGTATCTCTAGGCCCACAGTCAGTCAGTCGTGTCTGTAAAAATTCCTAAGGGCAGTAGAGTCTTTTCCTTTATTCCTGCGTCTGTAAAAAACCCTAAGGGGCTGGTGGAATATTCCTAGTGTTGGGCAGCCTATAAATAGGACCCCAATCCCTAGGGTTAGGTCACCCTTTTGCTGAAATCATTTTCTATTCTATTGGGTCATTTTGTTCCCTGCATTCTCTCTCTTGCTCTCCTGTTCATGCGTGCGCCGCCAGGCAGTGTGCTGTGAGTTCATCTTGATTTCTTCTCTAATCTGGATGTGCTTCTTCCTGTTGTTTGTGCGTGGCATTTAGTTGTGAAACCAACTGTTTTCGGGTTGAATGCAGTAATTTTATTCCCTGAATCGAAGCTTCTCTGTTTGCCTCATTCCGTTCTTCACGGGAGTACTAGTTCTTGCGGCTGCAACTAGTACCTACTCCCTGCTGCAACAGTACCCTAGCATTGCTTTTCTACGCAGCTTTTTGATCGAAGTTGACTGGGCTGAGTAACTTTTCTGACTGTTTTCTAGCGAAGCCACCCTCTCTGTTCGAAGCCCCTCAGCTCCGTGAGGCAGGCTTCGATCTGATATACTCGAAGGCTTCGTTTGAACTTCGAACTTTGTTTTGTGTCCTGAGTTGCTAGCTTCGAAGTACCTTTTGAACTGTCAGCGTTTCATACTTCGAACGTCTGTGCGAAGGTACTCCGACTCGAGCTCTTCGAAGTCCATACTTCGACAGGTTTCGAAGTTGGCTTCGAAGCTTGTCTTTCTGTTAGACTTCGCTCAGTGTTTGCTTCCGTCTTCTTTGAAGGTCCTTGGTGTGTTTGTTCGAAGGTAGAGTGTAGGCTTCGTTTTGGTTTCTCTGTCGCGTGTCAGCCTTCGCTTCTCCGTTCGAAGGTTGTCCGTCTGTGTGTTGCGTTCGAAGTATTCTGTTCGAAGGATAGGCTTCGAAGCACTCGGTTCGAAGCTAGCTTCGATACTTTTGTACTTAGCTTGGAAGCATCTTCGGTCTTTAGCCTCCTCGAACTAGGTTGGACCAAACCTCCTCGGCAGACTTCGTCATCCTAAGCAGACCTCGACCTTCGAAGCAGGCTTCGACACAGCGAAGCAGGCTTCGACACAGCGAAGCAGGCTTCGCCAAGTTTCGAAGAGGAGACAGATTTCAAACGGTAACTTCTCATTTTACTCCTTAAGCATTTATACTGAGAAGTTTACTTTGCCTTGTCTTTTGTATACTGTTTATCTGTCTATTAGCACTGTATTGGCATTTCTCTGATTTAAACATCAGTTGCTTCTAGGCTAGATACCTTTAGACTTAGGCTATCTGTTCATTTTCTGCTACTTAGTCTTTTGAGGTGCGTTGGGTGTTGGGAACATGCCATATATTTGAAAGAATTTTTAAGGCGCCCATTCACCCCCCTCTGTTCGCTACTTTCGGTCCTACAACCTCATCCTAGGCATGGACTGGTTGATGAAGCACAAGGGAGTAATAGACTGCGCTAGCAAGTTCGTCATCGTGACCGAGATCCGGAGTTTTCTAGGATTGGCCGGATATTACCGCCGGTTCATCGAGAACTTCTCAAAGATAGCCAAGCCCATGACCAGACTGCTGCAGAAGGAAGTAAAGTTCGAATGGACTCCAGATTGTGAAGAATGCTTTCAGACCCTTAAGAAAAAGCTCGTGTCAGCCCCGATTCTGACCCTGCCATACATCCGGAAGGACTTCCACGTCTTTTGTGATGCAACTCACCAAGGGTTGGGGTGTGTCCTAATGCAAGACGGGAAGGTGATATCCTATGCCTCTCGTCAGCTGAGGCCGCATGAGCTAAATTACCCGACCCATGACCTGGAATTGGCAGTCGTGGTTCACGCCTTGAAGATATGGACACTCTATCTTGTGGGTAATCAGTGTGAGGTCTTCACTGACCATAAGAGCCTCAAGTACATATTCACCCAATCGGACCTGAACCTCAGACAAAGAAGGTGGTTGGAGCTGATCAAGGATTATGACTTGGGCATCCACTATCATCCGGGCAAGGCAAACGTAGTGGTAGATGCCCTAAGCCGAAAAGGGTACTGTAATGCCCTCATGGTGCAAGACCAGGCCCCGTTTTTATACAAAGAAATGGAAAGGTTGAATCTAGGGATCACCACCAAAGCGTATCTCGCCGCCCTAGAAGCCAGACCTGTCTTAATGGACTAGATCCATGAGACACAGAAGGAAGACCCCGATATCTTAGAAATCCAGAAGAATATGAGGAAGGGTAAAGCCCCAGGGTTCTCCGAGGATGAGAACGGTACAGTCTGGTTTGGAAACCAGATATGCGTGCCTGACAAGCCAGAGTTGAAGGCCCTCATCCTTCAAGAGGCCCATGAGACTCTATACTCCATACATCCCAGGAGTACAAAGATGTACCGAGACCTAAAGGAGAGATATTTGTAGGCTAGCATGAAGAGGGAAATAGCTGAGTATGTGGCCAAGTGCGACACATGCCGGCGAGTCAAGGCAGAGCACCAGAGACCTGCCGGACTATTGCAACCCCTCAAGGTCCTCGAATGGAAGTGGGAAGAAGTAGGGATGGACTTCATCACCAGATTGCCAAGGACCCAAGCCGGTCATGACTCTATCTGGGTGATCATTGATCGACTCACCAAGGTGGGTCATTTCATCCCTGTCAAGATGACATACAACGTCGCTAGATTGGCTGAGTTATACATGACCCGGATTGTGTACCTACACGGAGTTCCAAAGAAGATCGTATCCGACCGAGGGAGTCAGTTCACCTCCAAGTTCTAGAAGAATATTCAAGAGGAACTCGGTACCCGGCTGAACTTTAGTACTACCTATCATCCACAGACCGATGGTCAGACCAAAAGGGTGAACCAAGTATTAGAAGATATGCTTAGAGCATGCGCTCTAGACTTTGGCGGAATGTGGGATAAGAACTTGCCTTATGCGGAGTTCTCCTACAACAACTATCAAGTCAGCCCACAGATGTCCCCGTTTGAGGCACTTTAAGGGCGTAAGTGCAGAACGTCGTTACTCTTGGATCAGACCGGAGAGTCACAACTATTCAGTACAAATATTTTACGAGAAGCAGAAGAGAAGGTTAAGGTCATCAGGGACAGATTAAAAATAGCCCAGTCCTGACAGAAGAGCTATGCCGATAACCGACGAAGAGATCTGACCTTTGAGGAAGGCGACTATGTCTACCTCCGAGTCACTCCCCTCCGTGGCACCCAAAGGTTCAACATGAGAGGAAAGTTAGCCCCCTGTTATGTCGGACCCTTTCAGATCCTCCGACGGCAAAGAGAGGTGGCATATCAGTTGGAGCTACCACCATCGTTGGCAGGAGTCCATGATGTGTTCCACGTCTCTCAGCTAAAGAAATGTCTCCGCGTACTCACCGAGTAAGCCAACCTCCAACAGCTCAACGTCCAAGAAGACTTGACCTACATCGAGAAACTTGTCTGGATTCTATAAGTCAAGGAAAGAGTAACTAGAAGCCGTGTGGTCCGCTTCTGTAAGGTTCAGTTGGACAATCACCCCGTCGAAGAAGCCACCTGGGAAAAAAGAGGACGAGCTAAAGGCCCAATACCCTGAGCTATTCGAGAAACTTTCTGAATCTCGAGGACGAGATTCTTTGTAAGGGGGATAGGTTTGTAACACCCCAAATTTTCAAAGAAATAAAAATATCTTTTATTATATTTTTCTGAAAAAGATTATTTGAAATTCCCTTAAGGCCATTTATACCCAAATAAACTAAAACCTCGAGGAGATGTCCAAACTAGAGGCTAAGAAAATTTGTATGTGATTCCAAGGCCAAGACATATTTTTGAGAATTTTTACAAATTTTTATCACCCTTGGAAGCAACCCAAACATTTTAAACCAATTTCAGCAATTAAATTTATTCAAAAAAGAATTTAAACAGTAACGGGCCCCATTCCCCCTCTTCTCCCTCAACTAGCCGGCCCAACCCACTCCATCCCCGTGCCCCTCACTGACAAATGAACCCCACTAGTCAGCGACCCCCTTTCCCTCCACGCGCGTGCCCGACACCGCGGCCCCACCTGTTGGCGCCAACTCCCCCTCTCGGTCGAACCCGACCCCATCGGTCAGTCCCGCCCATTGCCGCGTCCGTGCCCCCACGCCCCACTGACGGTGGCCCCCACCTGTCAGACCCATCGTCCACCTCGCGCTCCCCCCAAATCCCGCCGGCCGACGACCTCGCTCCGCGATCCGCTCACGCCGGCCCCCTCCCATTAAATTGGTGCCACATAATTGTTCCCCGAGGCCCGCCGGCCGTTTCCTCTCTTTAACCCTCGTGTTTACGCCCCGGGATCACGCTGCGCGTGCATGGCAGGACCTCACCGGCGCCATTGAAGACCCCCCTCGGCTTTCCTTGTATACGCCGTCCGTTTCCTCCCGCCGGCACCCCTATATAAACCATCGGCCGCCACCGCGTCCAGCCCACACGCCAATTCGTACTCAAACCGAACAGAGCGCCCACGACACCCCTTTTAACGCCACACAGCCGTCCTCGCTCCGGCCGCTGCTCGCCATCGCCGGAGTCCTCCCCCGTCCTCCGCGACCACACCGTTGCGACCACCGACGCCACCCCGACCTCGGCCACCACTCCATCGACGACGAGACCCGCCAGAACACCGACGCCAACGAGGACCCGAACACCTCCGCCACCCCCGCTCATCACCGGCCGCAACCCGACGACCTCATACCTCCGCAGCGGTACCATCTTGTTCGCCTCGTCGTGGCCACTGGCCCGCTCGCCGACGCCGGAGAAGATGACTGACATGGGTACAGTACCCGTGCCGTGTCGGATTCAATCGCGACCGTGCGATCTTGATCTGACGGTGACGATTAAATCAATCCCTCGATTTAATATAGCCCGTCCGATATCGGCGAAACGTTATGTTTTAATCCCGTGCGTCCATTAATACATAAAACTTATATTGAATCTGGCCCATCGAATCGCAGCGAAGGGGTATGTTTTAATCTGAATCATTCGTTAATATTTAAAACCTGCGTTTAATCTGAGCCATCCATCGTGTACCGGTTCAACGTTTCAATCGTGACCGTCCGCGTCCACTTAACGCCCCGCCTCGCCCATGGCCGCCCGATCGTGATCCAACGCCGATCCACGATCCGGCGCACACGCACAGTGCAGGAGTTCACGGTGGAATCGGTTCACCGTGGACCGACGACTGTTTTTTATTTAAATTAAATTCCAGAAATGGTTTTAAACTTTAAAAATTCATATCTTGCTCATTTTAACTCCAAATTTAACCAATTCAATTCCAGAAAATTTATAATTTTATTTTCTACATGCTTATGCAATAAAAACAGTAGGTTTAATTTGAGCATTTTGTAGGACCGAAAGTAGCGACAAGAGGGGGGGTGAATGGGCGCCTTAAAAATTCTTTCGAATATATGGCCTGTTCCCAACACCCAACGCACCTCAAAAGACTAAGCAGCAGAATATGAACAGATAGCCTAAGTCTAAAGGTATCTAGCCTAGAAGCAACTGATGTCAAACAGAGAACTACCAAAGCAGTGCTAATAGACAGATAAACAGTATACACAAGACAAGGCAAGACAAACTTCTCAGTATAACACTCTAAGTGCACTAAGAATGAAGTGAGAAGTTACCGTTCGAAATCTGTCTCCTGTTCGAAACTTGGCGAAGCCTGCTTTGCTGGTCGAAGCCTGCTTCGCAGTGTCGAAGCCTGCTTCGGAGGTCGAGGCCTGCTTCGCTGGTTGAAATCTGGTTCGGAGGTATGGTCTAACCTAGTTCGAGGTAGGAAAAGACCGGAGATGCTTCGAAGCCTATCCTTCGAACAGAACTTCGAACGCAACGCACGAACAAACAACCTTCGAAAAGAGAAGCGAAGGCTGACACGCAATAGAGAAACCAAAACGAAGCCTACACTCTACCTTCGAACAAACACATCAAGGACCTTCGAAGAAGACGGATGCAAACACTGAGCGAGGTCTAACAGAAAGACAAGCTTCGAAGCCAACTTCGAAATCTGTCGAAGTATGGACTTCAAAGAGCTCAAGTCGAAGTACCTTCGCACAAACGTTCGAAGAATGATACGCTGACAGTTCAAAAAGTACTTCGAAGCTAGCAACTCAGTACACAAAATGACATTTGAAGTTCAAACGAAGCCCTCGAGGATGTCAGATCGAAGCCTGCCTCACGGAGCTGAGGGGCTTCGAACAGAGAAGTGGCTTCGCCAGAGAACAACCAAAAAGGGACTTTAGTCCTGTCAACTCGATCAAAAGGCTGTGCAGTAAAAGCAAAGCTAGAGTACTAGTGTACTGTTGCTACAGAGTAGTAGTACTACTTGCAACCAGTATGAACTAGTACTACTTCCGTGAAGAACAGTAGCAACCGAGGCACAAATCCTCAGGAAAAACAGCTAAGCACGTGAAACAGAGTCATGAAAACTGCTACAAAAATGCTGCGCACGATCAGAGAATAGAAGCTTCACCGCATCAGAGAGAACTGAATAAATGCAAGGCACCAAAAACAAGAACAAACATCCTAGCGGCGCACAACCAAAGAGAGAGAACAGGAGACAAAAGTGACCCAATTGAGTAGTAAATGATTTCAGCAAAAAGGGTAGTTCAACCCTAGGGATTGGGGTCCTATTTATAGGCTGCCCAACACTAGGAATATTCCACCAGCTCCTTAGGGTTTTTTACAGACGCTAGATAAAGGAAATGACTCAACTGCCCTTAGGTATTTTTACAGACACAACTGACTGACTGTGGGCCTAGAGATACAAATGACTTATCCGGAAGCTGAGCTTTCGTAGCGACTACGGCTTCTCTTCTGGATAGTCGGATACAAGATCAACGGTTGTCAGTTTTGCGCCGAAACTGACAAAGCCTCCATCGACTTTGCACCAGGTACCCGGATTGGGCCGGCCCGACTCCGCAGCTCTCTCAGCCCGGCAATCGCTCACCGCCCGTGTACCTGAGTCAGTCCTGGTCAACAGCCCAGTGGGTCTTCTGCTGCTCCTGGCCCATGTACCCGGATTGGGCCAGCCTAACTTTGCATCTCTCTCAGCTCGACCGTCGCTCGCTGCCCGTGTACCTGAGTCACACGCGGCCCATGAAACGGCAGATCTTCACTCTTCATCTGTCCTCTTTGACTATCGTTGACAATGACTCATCACATCTGGAGCCATGAGGCCCACGCTATTCAGCATGGCTCCTCAATCTCCCCCTTGATGAGTGCATTGTCAACACTTCATTTCTTCATCTCTTCAGTACCTGCGAACAAATGTGGAAACATGAAAACAAAGCACAAGAAAAAGCATAGAAGAAGAAAAATAAGGTAAAAGTTTAACCTTAATGACCAAAAGCCGAACAAAAGCAAGAAGTGGTCACTATGGTTAACCAAAACGTAAAAGCTCAAAATGAGTGCTTATTTTAGAACAACAAGGATATCAATAGAGTAAGAACAAGCGAGATAAAAATTCCCCCCTTAAACTCTGATCCCAAATTTTCTCCCCCTTGTTGACAAGTGAACTCATCAAGCACTCAAAAGAGACACAGACTCCCCCTGAAATGCAACTCCCCCTCAAAATATGCAATGAATGCAACTGGGGTGCATGAGGAGTGTAGAAAGCATGCTTCTCAGATATGATTGACTGCAATTACAACATCTAACAAGTAGAGCAAAAGACATACTGTCTAAGACACATGGCATGATCAGTGCAACAGATGATATCTAAAGAAAGTCATTTGCACGCATTTTTTCAGTTTTTGCAAACAAAAGCATCACCACATTTTCCAGTTGATAGGCAAGGTAAAGCATGAGATGCAAAAGCTAACTGAAATCTACCAAGATATGCATTGTCCAAAACAAAGTGCTTTAGCAAACTTGTTATCATTTCAATTTTCAGGCTTTTTCTTTTTCCTTTTTCATTTTTTGGCCAGGGGTTATTTGCGTGTCAAACCTTATGCTGACCGACCAAGTCAAGCCTAGGCCAGAACTGAACCATCAGAAGCTTAAGACATTGGTCTTGGCATACACTACACTGTCCTAGTTCATACCAAAGTGCTATGGTACGCAGTCCAGAACAATACAATGCGACAAAGCAAACCCACCTGGATCTTTTCAAGTTATGCATAAAAAGGCATGAAATTTTCATTTTTCTTGATTTTTCATCATTTTTCAGCACATTTCCATGTTTTAAAGCAGAAAGATGTCCAAGTTGCTTGTTTGCATCTAAGTCAGGAACTAGCTACAAGGCATGTAACAGATAGCAAGAACATCCAGCCTACGCATGCTTGTTACCAGAAGCAATGGTGATCATTTTTCAACTTTAAAGCATAAAAGCCATGCATATGACAGATATCAGACATATCAAGCGAACTGAAACAAGGCATGATCATTGACAAGTATTCAAAAGCATGTACCAGCTAGAGTAAGTAAAGCAGTTCAATCGTAGAAGCAGCTCTAAAGTGTGATATGTGAATATGTAAGATATGAACACACACAAAAAGACTCAAGAAAAGAGTAAAGAAGAAAGAACAACTGACGCAAAATATCCTAGAAAGGATACACAACACCCAAATCCCCTCGTAAATGCTCAAAGGTAGACTGATCTAGGGGTTTGGTGAAAATGTCAGCCAACTGATGATGGGTATCAACATGAACAAGGTCAATGACACCTTTCTCATATTGATCCCGCAGAAAGTGAAAGCGCACATCAATGTGTTTGGTTTTTGAATGGAGACACGAATTTTTCCCTACACTAATAGCACTGGTGCTATCGAAAAACAATGGAACCCTGGTAGGAAAGAATAACCAAAAATCTCGCAGAGTGGAAATCATCCAAACTAACTGTGAGCAGCAGCTAGCAGCAGCTACATACTCAGCCTCAGTGGTCGAAAGAGCAACTCCCGATTGCTTTCGAGAAGACCAAGAAACAAGAGAAGAACCAAGAAACTGACAAGTACCGGAAGTCGACTTACGATCCAACCGGCACCCACCAAAGTCGGCATCCGAAAAGCCAGATAAATCAAGAGATGATGATGTTGAATAGTAAAGACCAAGATCAGGCGCATAAGTAAGGTACCTGAAGATGCGCTTGATAGCCTGCCGATGAGACGCGCGTGGTGAAGACTGAAAACACGCGCAAAGTCCCCCGGCGAACTGAATGTCTGGTCTGGTCGCCGTCAAGTACAGCAGCGAGCCGATCATCCCTCGAAACTCCCTTTCATTGACTTTGATGCCGCTCTCATCCTTGTCCAGGCCCCCAGAAGTGCCCATCGGGGTCATCTGCGGCTTCAACTCACCACCAAAGTCAATTTTTTTCAACATGTCACGAGTATACTTACCTTGGTGGATGAAGGTGCCGTCCTAGGTCTGCTTGATCTGGAGCCCTAAGAAGTACTTGAGCTCACCCATGAGGCTCATCTCAAACTCACTGTGCATCTGCTCAGAAAACTTGGACACAAGATCATTAGTAGTACAGCCAAAAATAATATCGTCCACGTAAATCTGAGCGACTAAAAAATCGGAAGCATCTCTGAGCAAGAAGAGAGTTTTATCCACAGAACCCATCACAAATCCCTTCCCCAACAAAAACTGCTTCAACCGGTCATACCAAGCCCTGGGGGCTTGCTTTAACCCATATAAAGCCTTTTGCAGCTTAAAAACATGTCGAGGAAACTTAGGGTTCTCAAAACCCAGGGGCTGCCTAACATAAACTTCCTCCTTTATGAACCCGTTCAGAAAAGCACTCTTAACGTCCATTTGAAAAAGCTTAAAACCCTTCGAAGCGGCAAAAGCTAAGAGAATACGAATGGACTCAAGACGGACTACAGGGGCGAAAGTTTCTTCAAAATCAATACCCTCTTTTTGGCAAAAACCCTGGGCAACTAGTCGAGATTTGTTGCGCACCACAACCCCATCTTCACCTTTTTGTTCTTGAACACCCACTTGGTGCCTATGGGGTTGCATCCTGGTGGCTGCTCAACTAGTGTCCAAACCCGATTACGGACAAAGTTTTCAAGCTCTTCTTGCATAGCATTGATCCAATTAGAATCAGAAAGAGCATGAGAAACATCTCTAGGCTCAAAAGATGCAACAAAAGCAGATTCGGAAAACACAGCAAGAGAGTTACCAGACGAACGCAAAGTTCTCTCAGTCAAATCACCGATGATGAGCTCTGAGGGGTGATCACGCTGAACTGCTCGGGATCCTTGGTGATCTGATGTCACCTCACCGGAGTCAGTAGCTGGCACCTCTGGACTCGACTGAGGGGGCTCGATCGTAGTGGAAGAAGTGATCAGAGGTCCACCCTCATCCTCAGTCGAAGTCTCAGAAGGTGTGGGCTCTGCAGGGGGTGCAGAAGGCCCACCCTCATCAGCAGCTGGAGTATCCTCATCTTCCTTGAAGATGGACTCTCCGAGCTCATCATCACCAGAAAGCTCAAAAGAAGGAGTTAAAGAAGGCAAGGACTCATCAAATGAAACTTCGCAAGTCTCGACAAGCTGCTGGGTTTCGAGTTTCCAAACACGGAAACCTCGAGAATGCAATGCATAACCAAGAAAAACACCATCCCAGCAACGAGACTCAAACTTTTCCAAATGCCCTCCCTTCTTGAGCACAAAGCACTTGCAGCCAAACACTCGCAAGTGGCTCACCTTGGGCTGTCTACCAAACCGCAGTTCATATGATGTCTTACCAAGGTAAGCTCTAAGAAAGATGCGGTTGGCCAGATAACAAGCCGTGTTCATGGCTTCAGCCCAAAAACGCCTAGAAGTCCTGTGCTCATCGAGCATCGTCCTGGCCATCTCGACTAGCGTGTGGTTCTTTCGTTCCACAACGCCGTTCTGTGGGGGAGTGTAAGGAGAAGAAAACTGATGGTCCAGACCCTGATTACTACAGAAGCTGACGAACTAAGAGTTCTTGAACTCAGAGCCATTGTCGGAGCGAATTGCTCGCATCCGACCATTGTTCTCATTCTTCAGCTTCAAAATCAGGTCATGAACAAACTGAAATGTTTCATCCTTAGACTCCAAAAGAAAACCCACGAGAATCGAGAGAAGTCGTCAACAATCACAAGTGCGTACCACTTCCCACCGACTGAACGTACCCGAGCTGGACCAACAGTGTCCAAATGTAACAATTCGCTCGGATACGAAGTCATCACCTAAGTCACAGGTGAGTGAGAAGCGGCAACCATTTTCCCATGACGACAGGGATGACAAACTAGATCCTTCTCCATCTTAAGCTTGGGCAATCCTCGTATGAGGTCCATAGAGCTCAACCTGACTAGCAGATCAAAACTCAAATGACCTAACCTCCTATGCCACTTCTAGAGCTCAGAGAAGGATCCAGCAATCAAACAGCGAGAATGGCCAAAAGAACTAGAGAAGCCAATTCGAAAAACTTTACCAAATGGTAAGATCTGGGAAATCAAAGACCCTCTAGAATCAAACACAGAAGAATTGCCCTTCTTAAAACGCACTTCCAAACCATCCTCAAGAAGTTGCGAAACAGAAATCAAGTTAAAGTTCAAATTTTTAACCAAAGCAACATTCTTCAATGAGAAATGATCTGAAATGCGAATTGAGCCAATGCCACTTACTTTCCCTTGACCACTGTTCCCGAATGTGATGTACTCTTTGGAGCTCGAGGGAGTGAGACTGGAGAACCATCTGCGATGTCCCGTCATGTGGCGAGAGCATCCTGAGTCCATGATCCAAACATCCTCCAGTCCCCAATCCTTTTCATTGTCGTCGTCGTCGGAGTCGTCTGAGGAGCTCTTTTCTTCCTTATCCCCAAGATCCATTGAACAGAAGCTCTTGCGGGATCTTCGGCGCTGGTGTGAGCGGCTCTTCGGCTTGTCTCTGAAGGCCATGAAGCAGAGGCCCGCCGGATCATCCTTGTCCTTCCCCTTCCTGATGACGATCTCCTCATCGCTTGAGCTTGATGAAGAGGAAGAAGACGTGGACTGCTTGGAGTAGCTCTTCTCCATCTCGGCGAAGAAGGCCTTGTCGCGCTTCTTGTTCTCTCGCCGGTAGTCCTTCAGGGCCTTCTTGAAGAATCTGGTCTTCGGCTTGCCCTTGTTGAAGGATGAGCTCTCATGCTTGCCGGAGTCGTGGAAGCCACCACCGGTGCCCTTCTTGTGTCCATTGCGCTTGGGGCAGTCGGCGATGAAGTGTCTTGAATCACCATACTCAAATCACCCAGATTTTGTGCCGTGTCTTTTGAACATCCTTTTGTCATAGACACGACGCACCCGGTTGTTAAAGAGACACAAATCATCATCTCCCAACAACTCAAGATGGTCCTTAGTGATAGACATCAAAGAGAACCCAGCACAACTCACAGAAGAAGGATCAACAGAAGGTGTAGCAAGGGCCAGAGATTTCGATCCAGAACCAGTGAGATTTGATCTTAGCTGGAGATCAACCTCAGTAGCCTTCAGCTTGCTAAACAACTAAAAAATGGTCAAGGTATCATAAGAAGTACTCTCGATGATAGAAGATACCTTGATCTCCCAGATCTTTGGGTCCAAGGTATGGAGAACCTTGAGCGCCTGCTCATGATATGAGACTAACTGAGCACCCTCAGCCTTGTTGTCCCGAAGCTTGTTTATGATCGACTGAAAACGACCAAACAAAGCCTCAACAGATTCACCCGGCTTCTGTGTGAAATTCTCATATTCACGCTGGTAGGTCTGATAGAGCCGAGCCTTGACCTGTGCTGTTCCCTCATGGTGTGCCTTGAGGGTAGCCCAGATCTCTCTCGCAGTGGAGAGATGGCTCACACGCTCAAACTTAGTGGGACCTAAACTAGAGAAAAGAATGTTCACAGCCTTACTGTTGCTCAGATGCTGAGCAATGATACCAGCAGTACCATGCTCAGCGACTGGCAATATGACAAACGTGGTGTGGACGCAAATGTCCCAAATGTCCGAACCCTGGCTCATGAGATAGGCTCGCATGCGAGTATTCTAATAATTATAGCCATAGGCTTCCAAGGACTGGACCTTGCTAGGAGACGTCATGGTCACTACTGGGGTTAGAACCGGTTAAGGTATGGAAAAACCCTAACCTCGCTCTGATACCACTTGTAGGACCGAAAGTAGCGACCAGAGGGGGGGGGTGAATGGGCGCCTTAAAAATTCTTTCGAATATATGGCCTGTTCCCAACACCCAACGCACCTCAAAAGACTAAGCAACAAAATATGAACAGATAGCCTAAGTCTAAAGGTATCTAGCCTAGAAGCAACTGATGTCAAACAGAGAACTACCAAAGCAGTGCTAATAGATAGATAAACAGTATACACAAGACAAGGCAAGACAAACTACTCAATATAACACTCTAAGTGCACTAAGAATGAAGTGAGAAGTTACCGTTCGAAATCTGTCTCCTGTTCGAAACTTGGCGAAGCCTGCTTCGCTGGTCGAAGCCTGCTTCGTAGTGTCGAAGCCTGCTTCGGAGGTCGAGGCCTGCTTCGCTGGTTGAAATCTGGTTCAGAGGTATGGTCTAACCTAGTTCGAGGTGGGAAAAGATCGGAGATGCTTCGAAGCTAAGTACGGAAGTATCGAAGCTAGTTTCGAACCGATTGCTTCGAAGCCTATCCTTCGAACAGAACTTCGAACGCAACGCACGAACAAACAACGTTCGAAAAGAGAAGCGAAGGCTGACACGTGACAGAGAAACCAAAACGAAGCCTACACTCTACCTTCGAACAAACACATCAAGGACCTTCGAAGAAGACAAATGCAAACATTGAGCGAGGTCTAACAGAAAGACAAGCTTCGAAGCCAACTTCGAAATCTGTCGAAGTATGGACTTCGAAGAGCTCAAGTCGAAGTACCTTCGCACAGATGTTCGAAGAATGATACGCTGACAGTTCAAAAAGCACTTTGAAGCTAGCAACTCAGTACACAAAATGACGTTCGAAGTTCAAACGAAGCCCTCGAGGATCTCAGATCGAAGCCTGCCTCACGGAGCTGAGGGGCTTCGAACAGAGAAGTGGCTTCGCCAGAGAACAGCCAGAAAAGGGATTTTAGTCCTGTCAACTCGATCAAAAGGCTGTGCAGTAAAAGCAAAGCTAGAGTACTAGTGTACTGTTGCTACAGAGTAGTAGTACTACTTCCGTGAAGAACAGTAGCAACCGAGGCACAAATCCTCAGGAAAAACAGCTAAGCACGTGAAACAGAGTCATGAAAACTGCTACAAAAATGCTGCGCACGATCAGAGAATAGAAGCTTCACTGCATCAGAGAGAACTGAATAAATGCAAGGCACCAAAAACAAGAACAAACATCCTGGCGGCGCACAACCAAAGAGAGAGAACAGGAGACAAAAGTGACCCAATTGAGTAGTAAATGATTTCAGCAAAAAGGGTAGTTCAACCCTAGGGATTGGGGTCCTATTTATTGGCTGCCCAACACTACGAATATTCCACCAGCTCCTTAGTGTTTTTTACAGATGCTAGATAAAGGAAATGACTCAACTACCCTTAGGTATTTTTACAGACACAACTGACTGACTGTGGGCCTAGAGATACAGATGACTTATTCGGAAGCTGAGCTTTCGTAGCGACTACGGCTTCTCTTCGGGACAGTCGGATACAAGATCAATGGTTGTCAGTTTTGCGCCGAAACTGACAAAGCCTCCACCGACTTTGCACCAGGTACCCGGATTGGGCCGGCCCGACTCCGCAGCTCTCTCAGCCCAGCAATCGCTCACCATCCGTGTACTTGAGTCAGTCCTGGTCAACAGCCCAGTGGGTCTTCTGCTGCTCCTGGCCCATGTACCCGGATTGAGCCAGCCCGACTTTGCAGCTCTCTCAGCTCGACCGTCGCTCACTGCCCGTGTACCTGAGTCACACGCGACCCATGAAACGGCAAATCTTCACTCTTCATCTGTCCTCTTTGACTATCATTGATAATGACTCATCACATCTGGAGCCATGAGGCCCACGCTATTCAGCATGGCTCCTCACATTTTATTTTTATTTAATAGAGTATTTAAAACCCCCTTTGGGTAAATTCATAATTCTTTTTTAAAAAATCCATAACTCCATAAAATTGCCTTAAAAATTTAAATAATAATTTCAGAATAGTTCATGACTTCACTTCAAGTATTTTAGCCCAATCAAAACCTTTATGTTTGTTATGTGATTTTAAAATGTTTATTGAATGTAATGTTTATTATGTGTGTCGAGAAGACTACGATGCCGCCGAGGATTCGGAATACTACCCAGAAGTTCCCCTGTCACCTTTTGCTGAACAAGGCAAGTCACCAAACCAATCTTTTGAGCATATTGAACCTAGTTTTCTTAAACTATCGCTAGAACACATAGGTTATACATGCATTAGTCAAATGAAAGCCTTACGTTATATTTATTTAGATCCCCGACCTTGAAGTGCAAACCCAAACCATGCTATCTAGCCTAAACTCCTTGTCACCATATTATTAGTACTATTAGATAGTGTCCAATGTATTGACACAATTGCTATAAGTTAAAAATGAGTCGTAGCAATTTGGATTCTACTATATGGTCCCCGTTAATCTTATCTCTGGAATTCAGTCGGTGGTAGAGTTTTGGGTTAAGTGTGTATGCATGGTGGGTTCCGGGTGCAAGCTAGGGCATTGGTCGGTAGCACCCAGGGCACTATAAGGACCGGTCTGCGGGATCCGTTGCAATACATTTCCGTACTAACCACAAGTCTAGTGGGTAAGTCCTAACTAAGGTATGGAGTGTTTCAACTCGAGGCACCACTTGGAGATGGGTCAAGCAGCACCTGCTGGTGGCTTGTACCGACGTGGCACAAAAGGGGTGCAACGTTAGCCCGGAGTGGCCGGGCGCACCGGCGAAACCTAGAGCGGGTGATTATCGGATTGGAGCATTTCATGCTGAGGTTTTGGCACAAGTTCCTGTGGTATGGGTCATCTCGTTACACTTTGGTGTTTGGGATGAGTGTGTGCCTTGTGGGTACAGTGGTACACCTCTGATCAGAGTTTAAATCTTTTCGAAAAGTCGAGCCCACGGTCAAGAACGGGTTGCGTGACTACTCGCAGTTAGTTTACATTTATGAGTGTTCCATGATGACTTGGCATGTAAGGACTGTTGAGCGAGGAGGGAAAACATACTCCTCGAGTTAGATGATATTATATTGTGCATGTTTATTATTCCGCATGATTAAATTTGACTACACTAACTGCTATAACTGAAAAATGTACTTTTTCACACTTTTAGCCATTATCATTCCTTTGTTGTTATCGCGCATTATTATTGCATTCTCGGTGGCTTGTTGAGTGCTTCTGTACTCATACCTGTTGGACAAACACTTCAGAGGCTGCCTACTACGAGGAAGATGGTCTAGAGTAGCGACCCAGTCAAAAAGAAGATCCTGAAGGAGACGTTCATCATGCTGTTTATTTTCATAGTTTCTTTTATTTTTACACTTATGTAATAATGTGGTTTGCGAACCACGAATGTTTGCTCGTATGTACGTTGTCGCATGATGAACCTCTTGTTATTATTGTTTTTCTATGGAAATTCAATAATGTTCTGATTTGGTAAATCGGGGCATCACATATATGCACTTATCTCATTTAACTAGTTACCAAAAAATTTTATTGTAATAATACTTTTCAAGACAATATTATGAGAAGTACATCACACCTCATATACACCAACAGACCACCCAGATTGAACTAACAACAGTGGGAAACACAACAATCCCAATTGCAGTGCATGAATCCTTATATATACAGTGCTATTTAATTACTGGTTTTAGCTAATTTCTTTGAGATAACGAGTTAGACGTTGGCACAATATGTGCCTTTCATTTCAACCTAAACAATTGAGCACTTAAGGTAACTATGTGTATGATATAAATTGTTATTTCTCACATTCAAACATTATGGAACTTTGTTTTAGCCAATTTCTTCGAGATAATGAGTTAGAAGTTAGTATATATGTGATATTAATTTGATTCTAAAACTTCTGTGATGAATTGTATGTGGTGTTATGTGATGAAACTTCTATGATGTGTTTGCAATGTTCGGTGTTGCCTATCAAACCCTGACTTTGATTTAGGATGCAACCTAAAAATAATTATTTTTTAATATGACCATACTATTAGTGACGAATCTAAATAATCACCAATCACTAAAGGTTCCTTTAGTGACGGGTGGATATTATCACCCGTTACTAAAGGGTGACCCTGGGTGACCCTTTAGTGATGGATGAATACCAATCAATAATGACCTAGCTTCACTGACGTGATAAAAATGACAGGAGACATACTCGTATTACTTTGAAGAAATTAGAGTGCTCAAAGCAAGCCATCGCTTTGGATACATTAGCATGGAATAACATCATAGGATTCTGATCCTATTGTGTTGGCCTTCGGGATCAAAGTGATGATTAATAGGCATGAGAGGTGAAATTCTTGGATTTATGAAAGATGAACAATGACGAAAGAATCGCCAATGGTGTTTTCATTAATCAAGAACAAAAGTTGGGGACTCAAATACATAATATGTCCTTAGAAGATCCAAATACAATAAAACTAGTATTACCAAGCGTTTATGCTCTCCACTCCTTTTGTGTTGATAGTAACTATTGACTTATTTTCGTGTTATTGACAATCATTCTCTTTCATTCACATGTATTCTAGTTTTGTTTCTATCTCCATAATCCTTCTATCATCATATGGTGGTCTACCATGTCAATCCTTCTAGTGAATATACACGTTATAGGATATTTGTTTGAGCAATCATTTAATTCAACAAATGTATTTGTTGATAGCAAAAAATGGCATCAATGATTAGGATTGTCAAAATATCAATTTTGGTAATTTAGGCAAAAAATACACATGTCCCGGGTCAGGCCGAAGCCCTACACGGCCGAAGGACCAATGGGCTATGGGCTCCGGAAGCTTCCAGACAGCCCACGGCCTTCGGCCAGGAGGCCTTCGGAGGCCCACCCCGCCGAACCTTCGGCCCAAGGAGTAGGCTTCAGCAGGCTTGGCCGAAGGCCCACTTCGGGTAGAGATAGAGTTGGACCCGATTTCGGCTAAGTGTTTATCTCTATCTAGCCGATTTATAGCAAATTAGATTAGAGGTCTAGCCCCTATAAATATAGAGGCAAAGCCAGTTCAGAAGGCCCCCCCGACAAAAATCAACCACAAAGCCCTAGCTTTGAATCACATTTACTTTATCTTTACTTTTCTGTACTCTTCGTGGGTTTGCTTGGAAGCCCTCCGACGACCACTTCAGAACAGTGGTAATCCTTGTTACTTCACTTGTGAAGTATCCATTAATCTACGTAATAGATTGCTATAGCCTTGTTACTTCGCCTATGAAGTATCCGCTAATCTGCGTAACAGATTGCTACCTTCGCCACTAGTGCAACACTTAGCAGGTTTCCACGTTCGGAGCTACTTCATCGGAGGTGTCCGAAGCTGAGAGATTGGTTTCGGAGGTTGTCAGAACACCCTTCGGCGAGACTGCTGCTTCGACCGCACGCCAACAGACTTCGTCACAATAGGCTTCACCACGTTCGTACTCCGCTCTGGACGAAGTCACGCCCGCGCGTTGTGCCTATCATTATTCAGTATCTTACTGTATCGGAGACTTCGCACCGAACCCCGTTGTTCGGAGGTGATTGTCGCGTCAAATCCGTTCGGAGTTCATCTTCAGACAGATCAGTCCGAGCGCCGAAGGTACCCTTCAGTGGGACACTTCGCACCAGACGCTGAAGGTACACTTTGGCGACCCCCTTCGCACCATACTTCGAACAGTCAGGATTCGCCCGATTTCTGATTTGTTCTTTTTAATATATTCCTTTCGGCTAATTGGATTATTTTTGTGTGATCTGATTACTTGGCGACTCCACCCCCCTTACCACGATGAAGGGTAGTCAGAACGCGGCGTCAGTGCTGTGTTACTGTAGGACCGAAAGTAGCGACCAGAGGGGGGGTGAATGGGCGCCTAAAAAATTCTTTCGAATCAATGGCCTGCTCCCAACACCCAACGCACCTCACAAGACTAGGCAGCAAAATGTAAACAGATCATCGAGGTCTAAAAGTATCTAGCCTATAAACGACCGGTGTCCTAGTCAAAGAAACACCAATACAGTGCTAATAGGCAGATAAGTACATCATTCAAAACATGGACTGATCAGAGTTCACTATAGCAATTTAAACAGAGTACAGATGAAAAGGATGAGAAGTTACTGTTCAAAGTTGTCTCCAGGAAGGTACTTGACGAAGCCTGTTCAGATCTGTTGTGAGAAGCCTCTAGTCCTATATGTCGAAGGTTGTTCGAAGCCTGTGAAGCGTGCGAAGTACGAGGATGTCGAAGATGGCTTCGGAGATGTCGTGTCGAAGTCTGTACTGCCGAAGACTACTCCGTAGCAGTTGTGTCGAGGCTTGATTCGAAGCTGACGTGCGAAGTCTGAGGATGTCGAAGGTGGCTTCGGAGATGTCGTGCCGAAGCTAAGTGTACTAAACGAAGTATGCCTTGAATGCACGAAGTCTTTGCATACTTCGGAGTACCTTCGATTGATCGAAGCAATTTGCACGGACTTCGTTGGAGAGAAAAGAAATTGCAACCGAAGCAAAAACCCGAAGCACCTTCGTACAGAGCGCTGTTAAGCAATTGTCGAATCTAGCTAACCAACTGAGTCAACTGCGAAGCCTGATCAAGTTACAAGCTTCGAAGCAGAACAAAAATAGTTGGACAACACTTCGAATGAGCAGAAGCTCCGAAGACTCTTGCGAAGTATCTTCGAATGTAAATCTACAGAGCCGATACCCCGAACAGAGAACTGTGGTCACAAAGCAACCTTCACAGAAAAACTTCGTGTGAGCAACCTATGAAGTAAGCTTCGAACAAACTTTGCAAAGCCCAGACTCAGGAACGATAGAATATACTCTTCCAGGCGACTGACAAGGGCCTAGATTGGCCAGTCCATAGACTGCGAGCTACAGCGCCATAGGCAACGCAGATTCAATAAGAAATACTTGGAATAAGGACGCGGCTGAAGAACAGAGACAAATAAAATACTCCCAGTGCACAGAACTCCGTCTACTAACCCCGCATGCAGAAGCAACCAGAAGGCACGCAAATCGAAATGAATCAATAAAAGACTTCACACCTTGACGTTCTGTGAATCGGAGAGCAAGAATCACAAAAAAAGAAAGAACACGTGAAGAAACAGGAATTCTTGCGGCGGCGGCGCTCTCACGAGAGAAAACTGGAAGAAGCCAAAAAGTGACCCAAGCTTTAGTGCTAGATTAAAGTGTATTACAGAATGGGTAACCCTAACCCTAGGATATTGGGGCCTATTTATAGGCAGCCCAATAAGAGGGTAAAATGCAGAAATACCCCTGGGGTTTTTTACAGACACTGAAATAAATGGAAAAGACTAAACTGCCCTTAGGATATTTTTACAGACTCGACTGACTGACTGTGGGCCTAGGGACACAATAGTAAACTCCTATTTACAGATGACTTATCCGGAAGCTAAGCTTTCGTAGCGACTACGGCTTCTCTTCTGGACAGTCCGATGCGAGATCAGCGGTCATCAGTTTTGCGCCGAAACTGACAAAGCGTCCACCGACTTTGCACCAGGTACCCGGATTGGGCCGGCCCGACTCCGCAGCTCTCTCAGCCCAGCAATCGCTCACCGCCCGTGTACCTGAGTCAATCCTGGTCAACAGTCCAGTGGATCCTCTGCTGCTCCTAGCCCATGTACCCGGATTGGGCCAGCCCGACTTCGCGGCCTCCTCTGCCCGACAATCGCTCGCTACCCGTGTACCTGAGTCACACGCGGCCCAGATGCAGCAGGTCTTCTCTTCTCATTTCAGTCCTCTTTGACTATCGTTGACAATGACTCATCACATCTGGAGCCATGAGGCCCACGCTATTCAGCATGGCTCCTCAATCTCCCCCTTGATGAGTGCATTGTCAACATTTCTCTTAATCTGCTCTTCAGTACCTGCAAGCAACTGTGGAAACACGAAAACAAAAAACACAAGAAAACAAAGAAGAAGAAAATAAAGTAAAAGTTTAACCCTAATGACCAAAAACCGAACAGAAGCAAGATACGGTCATTATGGTTAACCAAAGGTAAAAGCTCAAAACGAGTGTAGTCTCAGAAACATCAACAAGGATATCAAAAGAGTAAGGACAAACGGGACTAAAACTCCCCCTGAAACAAATCCCAGAGAAAGCCAAAACTCCCCCTTAAACTCTTATACCAAAATTCTCCCCCTTGTTGACAAGTGAACTCATCAAGCACTCTAAGACGCAGACTCCCCCTGAAATGCAACTCCCCCTCAAAATATGCAATGAATGCAACTGGGGTGCGGGTGGAGTGTAGAAAGCATGCTTCTCAGATATGATTAACTGCAGTTACAACATCTAGCAAGTATAGCAAAAGACATACTGTCTAAGACACATGGCATGATCAGTACAGCAGATGATATCTAAAGAAAGTCATTAGCATGCAGTTTTCAGTTTTTGCAAACAAAGGCATCACCACATTTTCCAGTTAACAAGCAAGGTAAAGCATGAGATGCAGAAGCTAACTGATATCTACCAAGATAAGCATCGTCCAAAACAAAGTGCTTCAGCAAACTTGTTGTCTTTTTAAATTTCAGGCTTTTTCATTTTCCTTTTTCATTTTTGCCAAGGGTTATTTGCATGTCAAACCTTATGCTAACCGACCAAGTCAAGCCTAGGCCAGAACTGGACCATCAGAAGCTTAAGACATTGGTCTTGGCATACACTACACTGTCCTAGTTCATACCAAAGTGCTATGGTAAGCAGTCCAGAACAATGCAATGCGACAAGGCAAACCCACTTGGATCTTTTCAACTCAAGCATAAAAAGGCATGGAATTTTCATTCATTTTTGTTTTTTATCATTTTTATAGCACATTTTCCATGTTAAAGCATAAAGATGTCCAAGTTGCATATCTGCATCTATGTGATGAACTAGCTACAAGGTATGTAACAGATAGCAAAAGCACTCAGCCTACACATGCTAGTTACCAGAAGCAATGGTGATCATTTTTCAAGTTGAAAGCGTAGAAACCATGCATATGACAGATATCAGACATATCAAATGAACTGAAACAAAGCATGATCATCGACAAGTAATCAAAAGCATGTACCAGCTAGAATAAGTAAAGCAGTTCAATCATATAACAGAAGCAGGCTCAAAAGTGTGATATGTGAATATGTATGATATGAACACACACAAAAGGACTCAAGAAAAGAGTAAAGAAGAAAGAAATGAACTGACGCAAAATATCCTAAAAAGGATACACAACACCCAAATCCCCTCGTAAACGCTCAAAAGTAGACTGATCTAGGGGTTTGGTGAAAATGTCAGCCAACTGATGATGGGTATCAACATGAACAAGGTCAATGATACCTTTCTCATATTGATCCCGCTAAAAGTGAAAGCGCACATCAATGTGTTTGGTTTTTGAATGAAGACATGGGTTTTTCCCTACACTAATTGCACTGGTGCTGTCGCAAAACAAAGGAACTCTGGTAGGAAAGAACAACCCAAAATCTCTCAGAGTGGAAATCATCCAAACCAACTGTGAGCAGCAGCTAGCAGCAGCTACGTACTCAGCCTCAGTGGTCGAAAGAGCAACTCCAGATTGCTTTCGAGAAGACCAAGAGACAAGAGAAGAACCAAGAAACTGGCAAGTACCGGAAGTCGACTTGCGATCCAACCGGCACCCACCAAAGTCAGCGTCCGAAAAGCCAGATAAATCAAGAGAAGATGATACTGAATAGTAAAGACCAAGATCAGGCGCATAAGTGAGATACCTGAAGATGCGCTTGACAGCCTGTCGATGAGACGCGCGTGGTGAAGACTGGAAGCGCGCGCACAGTCCCACGGCAAACTGTATGTCTGGCCTCATCGCCGTTAAGTACAGCAGCGACCCGATCATCCCTCGAAATTCTCTCTCGTTGACCTTGACGCCGCTCTCATCCTTGTCCAGACCCCCAGATGTGCCCATCGGGGTCATCTGCGGCTTCAACTCACCACCAAAGTCAAATTTCTTCAGCATGTCACGAGTGTACTTACCTTGGTGGATGAAGGTGCCGTCCTTGGTCTGCTTGATCTGGAGCCCTAGAAAGTACTTGAGCTCACCCATGAGGCTCATCTCAAACTCGCTGTGCATCTGCTCAGAAAACTTGGACACAAGATCGTTAGTAGTACCGCCAAAAATAATATCATCCACGTAAATCTGAGCGACTAAAAAATCTGAAGCATCCCTGAGCAAGAAGAGAGTCTTATCCACAGAACCCATCACAAAGCCCTTCCCCAACAAAAACTGCTTTAACCGGTCATACCAAGCCCTGGGGGCTTGCTTTAACCCGTATAAAGCTTTCTGCAGCTTAAAAACATGTCGAGGAAACTTGGGATTCTCAAAACCGGGGGGCTGCCTAACATAAACTTCCTCCTCTATGTACCCGTTCAGAAAGCACTCTTGACGTCCATTTGAAATAGCTTAAAACCCTTCGAAGCGGCAAAGCTAAAAGAATGCGAATGGACTCAAGACGGGCAACAGGGGCGAAAGTTTCTTCAAAATCAATACCTTCCTTCTGGCAGAAACCCTGGGCAACTAGTCGAGCTTTGTTGCGCACCACAACCCCATCTTCACCTTGCTTGTTCTTGAACACCCACTTGGTGCCTATGGGGTTGCATCCTGGTGGCAGCTCTACTAGAGTCCAAACCCGATTGCGGACAAAATTCTCAAGCTCTTCTTGCATGGCATTAATCTAGTTCGAGTCAGAAAGAGCATGAGAAATGTCTCTGGGCTCAAAAGATGCAACAAAAGCAGATTCAGCAAACACAGCAAGAGAGTCAACAGACGAACGCAAAGTTCTTGTAGACAAATCACCGATGATGAGCTCTGAGGGGTGATCACGCTGAACTGCTCGGGATCCCTGGTGATCTGAAGTCACCTCACCGGAGTCAGCAGCTGGCACCTCTGAACTCGACTGAGGGGGCTCGATCGAAGTGGAAGAAGTGATCAGAGGTCCGCCCTCGTCCTCAGTCGAAGTCTCAGAAGGTGTGGGCTCTGCAGGAGGTGCAGAAGGCCCACCCTCATCAGCAGCTGGAGTATCCTCATCTTCCTCGAAGATGGACTCTCCGAGCTCACCATCACCAGAAAGCTCAAAAGAAGGAGATGAAGAAGGCAAGGACTCATCAAAAGAAACCTCGCAAGTCTCAACAAGCTGCTGGGAGTCGAGGTTCCAAACACGAAAGCCTCGAGAATGCAAAGCGTAACCAAGAAAAACACCATCCCAGCAACGAGACTCAAACTTGTCCAAATGCCCTCCCTTCTTGAGCACAAAGCACTTGCAGCCAAACGCTCGCAAGTGATTCACCTTGGGCTGTCTGCCAAACCGCAACTCATATGATGTCTTACCAAGGTAAGCTCTAAGAAAAATGCGGTTGGCCAGATAGCAAGCCGTGTTCATGGCTTCAGCCCAAAAGCGCCTAGGAGTCCTGTGCTCATCGAGCATCGTCCTGGCCATCTCGACTAGCGTGCGGTTCTTTCGTTCCACAATGCCATTCTGTGGGGGAGTGTAAGGAGCAGAAAACTGATGGTCAAGACCCTGATCACTACAGAAGCTAACGAACTGAGAGTTCTTGAACTCAGAGCCGTTGTCGGAGCGAATTGCTCGCATCCGACCATTGTTCTCATTCTTCAGCTTCAAAATCAGGTCATGAACAAATTGAAAAGTTTCATCCTTAGACTCCAAAAAGAAAACCCACGAGAATCGAGAAAAGTCATCAACAATCACAAGTGCGTACCACTTCCCACCGACTGAGCGTACCCGAGCTGGACCGACAGTGTCCATGTGTAACAGCTCGCCCGGATACGAAGTCATCACCTGAGTCACAGGTGAGTGAGAAGCGGCAACCATTTTCCCATGACGACAGGGATGACAAACTAAATCTTTCTCCATTTTAAGCTTGGGCAATCCTCGGATGAGGTCCATAGAGCTCAACCTGACTAGCAGATCAAAACTCAAATGACCTAACCTCCTATGCCACTTCCAGAGCTCTGAAGAAGATCCAGCAATCAAACAGCGAGAAGGGCCAAAAGAACTAGAGAAGTCAATTCGAAAAACTTTACCGAAAGGTAAGATCTGGCAAATCAAAGACCCTCTAGAATCAATCACAGAAGAGTTGCCCTTCTTAAAACGCACCTCCAAACCATCCTCAAGAAGTTGCGAAACATAGATCAAATTGAAGTTCAAATTTCCAACCAAAGTAACGTTCTTCAAAGAAAAATGGTCTGAAATGCGAATTGAGCCAATGCCACTTACTTTCCCTTGACCATTGTTCCCGAAAGTGATGTACTCTTTGGAGCTCGGGGGAGTGAGACTGGAGAACCATCTGCGATGTCCTGTCATGTGGCGAGAACACCCTGAGTCCATGATCCAAACGTCCTCCAGTCCCCGATCCTTTTCGTTGTCGTCGTCGTCGGAGTCATCGGAGGAGCTCTTCTCTTTCTTATCCCCAAGAGCCATTGAGCAAAAGCTCTTGCGGGATCTTCGACGCTGATGTGAGCGGCTCTTCGGTCTGTCCCCGAAGGCCATGAAGCAAAGGCCTGCTGGATCGTCCTTGTCCTTTCCCTTCCTGATGATGATCTCCTCATCGCTCGAGCTCGATGAAGAGGAAGAAGACGTGGACCGCTTGGAGTAGCTCTTCTCCATCTCGGCGAAGAAGGCCTTGTCGCGCTTCTTGTTCTCTCGCCGGTAGTCCTTCAGGGCCTTTCTGAAGAATCTGGTCTTTGGCTTGCCCTTGTTGAAGGAGGAGCTATCGTGCTTGCCGGAGTCGTGGAAGCCACCACCGGTGCCCTTCTTGTGTCCATTGCGCTTGGGGCAGTCGGCGATGAAGTGTCCTGGATCACCACACTCAAAGCATTCGGTCTTTGTGCCGTGTCTTTTGAACATCCTTTTGTCATAAACACGACGCACACGGTTGTTAAACAGACACAAATCATCATCTCCCAAAGACTCAAGCTGGTCCTCAGTGATAGACATCAAAGAGAACCCAACACAACTCACAGAAGTGGGATCAACAGAAGGTGTAGCAAGGGCCAAAGACTTTGATCCAGAGCCAGTGAGATTTGATCTCAACTGGGTATCAACCTCGGTGGCCTTCAGCTTGCTAAACAAATCAGAAATGGTCAAGGTATCATAAGAAGTGCTCTCAATGATAGAGGATACCTTGATCCCCCAGATCTTTGGGTCCAAGGTATGAAGAACCTTGAGCGCCTGTTCGTGATCTGAGACTAACTGAACACCCTCAGCCTTGTTGTCCCGAAGCTTGTTTATGATCGACTGAAAACGACCAAACAACGCTTCAACAGATTCACCCGGCTTTTGTGTGAAGTTCTCGTACTCACGCCGGTAGGTCTGATAGAGCCGAGCCTTGACCTGAGCTGTCCCCTCATGGTGTGCCTGGAGGGTAGCCCAGATCTCTCTCGCAGTGGAGAGATGGCTCACACGCTCAAACTCAGTGGGACCCAAACCAGAAAACAAGATGTTCACCGCTTTGCTATTGTTCACATGCTGGGCGATGATACCAGGAGAATCACGCTCAGCAACTGGCAATATGACAAACGTAGCGTGAACGCAAATGTCCCAGATGTCCGAGCTTTGGCTCATGAGATAGGCTCGCATGCGAGTCTTCCAATAATTATAGCCATAAGCTTCCAAGGACGGGACCTTGCCAGGAGACGTCATGATCACTACTGGGGTTTAGAACCAGTTAAGGTATGGAAAAACCCTAACCAGGCTCTGATACCACTTGTAGGACCGAAAGTAGCGACCAGAGGGGGGGTGAATGGGCGCCTAAAAAATTCTTTCGAATCAATGGCCTGCTCCCAACACCCAACGCACCTCACAAGACTAGGCAGCAAAATGTAAACAGATCATCGAGGTCTAAAAGTATCTAGCCTATAAACGACCGGTGTCCTAGTCAAAGAAACACCAATACAGTGCTAATAGGCAGATAAGTACATCATTCAAAACATGGACTGATCAGAGTTCACTATAGCAATTTAAACAGAGTACAAATGAAAAGGATGAGAAGTTACTGTTCAAAGTTGTCTCCAGGAAGGTACTTGACGAAGCCTGTTCAGATCAGTTGTGAGAAGCCTCTAGTCCTATATGTCGAAGGTTGTTCGAAGCCTGTGAAGCGTGCGAAGTACGAGGATGTCGAAGATGGCTTCGGAGATGTCGTGTCGAAGTCTGTACTACCGAAGACTACTCCGTAGCAGTTGTGTCAAGGCTTGATTCGAAGCTGACGTGCGAAGTCTGAGGATGTCGAAGGTGGCTTCGGAGATGTCGTGCCGAAGCTAAGTGTACTAAACGAAGTATGCCTTGAATGCACGAAGTCTTTGCATACTTCGGAGTACCTTCGATTGATCGAAGCAATTTGCACGGACTTCGTTGGAGAGAAAAGAAATTGCAACCGAAGCAAAAACCTGAAGCACCTTCGTATAGAGCGTTGTTAAGCAATTGTCGAATCTAGCTAACCAACTGAGTCAACTGCGAAGCCTGATCAAGTTACAAGCTTCGAAGCAGAACAAAAATAGTTGGACAACACTTCGAATGAGCAGAAGCTCCGAAGACTGTTGCGAAGTATCTTCGAATGTAAATCTACAGAGCCGATACCCCGAACAGAGAACTGTGGTCACAAAGCAACCTTCACAGAAAAACTTCGTGTGAGCAACCTATGAAGTAAGCTTCGAACAAACTTTGCAAAGCCCAGACTCAGGAACGATAGAATATACTCTTCCAGGCGACTGACAAGGGCCTAGATTGGCCAGTCCATAGACTACGAGCTACAGCGCCATAGGCAACGCAGATTCAATAAGAAATACTTGGAATAAGGACGCGACTGAAGAACAGAGACAAATAAAATACTCCCAGTGCACAGAACTCCGTCTACTAACCCCGCATGCAGAAGCAACCAGAAGGCACGCAAATCGAAATGAATCAATAAAAGACTTCACACCTTGACGTTCTGTGAATCGGAGAGCAAGAATCACAAAAAAGAAAGAACACGTGAAGAAACAGGAATTCTTGCGGCGGCGGCGCTCTCACGAGAGAAAACTGGAAGAAGCCAAAAAGTGACCCAAGCTTTAGTGCTAGATTAAAGTGTATTACAGAATGGGTAACCCTAACCCTAGGATATTGGGGCCTATTTATAGGCAGCCCAATAAGAGGGTAAAATGCAGAAATACCCCTGGGGTTTTTTACAGACACTGAAATAAATGGAAAAGACTAAACTGCCCTTAGGATATTTTTACAGACTCGACTGACTGACTGTGGGCCTAGGGACACAATAGTAAACTCCTATTTACAGATGACTTATCCGGAAGCTAAGCTTTCGTAGCGACTACGGCTTCTCTTCTGGACAGTCCGATGCGAGATCAGCGGTCATCAGTTTTGCGCCGAAACTGACAAAGCGTCCACCGACTTTGCACCAGGTACCCGGATTGGGCCGGCCCGACTCCGCAGCTCTCTCAGCCCAGCAATCGCTCACCGCCCGTGTACCTGAGTCAATCCTGGTCAACAGTCCAGTGGATCTTCTGCTGCTCCTAGCCCATGTACCCGGATTGGGCCAGCCCGACTTCGCGGCCTCCTCTGCCCGACAATCGCTCGCTACCCGTGTACCTGAGTCACACGCGGCCCAGATGCAGCAGGTCTTCTCTTCTCATTTCAGTCCTCTTTGACTATCGTTGACAATGACTCATCACATCTGGAGCCATGAGGCCCACGCTATTCAGCATGGCTCCTCAGTTACACTTAGGCTTGTTCCTAAGTATCCGCACACTTTTGGATCGTCGAACAGACCCAAGTGCGAGGGCATGTTTTCATTTCAACAGTATTAGTAAACATGAAGAAATCAATGGTCAATGAAAAACAACAATAAGACATGCAATGAAGTTATTGTCAATGTTCGGACAAATAAAGCATCTTTTTCAAAGGAAATTTCCATCTCATAATAATCTCCACATGCACACTTTAGATTCTCAAATCATTTAGGAATTCCCAATGATCGTTACTCCTGTCAAAGCACTTATGTAGTGTTTGGATAGTTGAAATAAAGTTGAATAGGATGGAATGGTATGGGATAGGATGGTTCTTGATGAGATAGCACTAAATAAGATAGTATAAGTAGGTTGTTTGGTTGAGTGTATGGAATGATACATGATTTTGTTTAGTTGATTGTATGAAATAGTATAAAATGATACAACTTTATGTTTAGTTAGATTAATATAGATACTTAGGTAGTGAAATACTGCATGGATCAAAAAAATGGACAAAATCATCTTGGACGATGTCGTTCTCTTGTCTTTGCTACATGGAATGGTTCAATATCTAGAAGGCATATTTCAAGAATATGAACCAATTGATAATACATGCAATTGATAATACATGATTTCATATGATACATCCAATCAAACACACACAATATGATTTGTGTAGTATTATTTTTTTGTTGTGTACTATATTGTTAATTAGTTAGTTGATAGAATTATATATTGTATTAGACCCAAATGAGCCATATCCTTAAATGGATATCCAATCTTGGTGAGAGAGTTACAGCTTCAGGCCTGTTTGGCAGCCCATGTTCCTAGCCCAATCCCCGTGGATGGGCTAGAGTCTAAAATCCCGACCCATCCACGAGGATTGGACCGGGAATGCGGGCTATCAAATAGGACCTCAATGAGCTTCACCGGCTGTGCAGCCTCTGAACAATCAGTTGCCTCCTGGGTAGGTTAGGAAGGAGGTACTTCCTTTATCATAATGTTGAGATAGAATTATGGTACTATTCAGACCAAAGAAAGTATATGTTTTATTGAGTGGGTAGATATCGAGAACCAATTTTAGGATGAACATTGCTTTTTCAATTTACAAAAATAATCTTACATTTTCAAATTTTATAACAATATCCTCTAAATGCCCTAAGGTTTTTTAAACCAATTTCTAGGAGGGCGGGTTTTATGACATGATACATCAATATCACTTGAACTCTGCAAATTTTACCATGTTTGGTGGTTTTTGGCAAATCTTGAGAGCATCATCATCTGCCTAAAATTACTTATTTAATATTTGATCAATGTCTATGATTTAATGGAAGATGATTGCATGATTTAACTTGTTGATTATTGTGATTAATCTCTATTAATCTCTCAAACTAGTTATGACTCAGAATATAGCTTCCATGCTTAGTAGAATACCAAAATACACCGAAAGACTCACTTAATAAGATTAATAAGATCGTATGAAAATAATACTTATCTTTCCAGGCAATTGATATAATAATAGTACTTAATATAATATCAAAATATATTGAGAGACTAATATGATATGTGCTTAAAAAATCTAAATACAATAAAATGTAGTGTTAGCAAACATTCACGCTCTCCACGCCTTTGTGATGATACTAAGTACTAACTACTCACCCCTTTTCCTAGTGTTGACAATCATTCTCTTTCATTCACATGTATTCTATTAGTATTTCTGTCGGGATACGAGGAGGTTATGCTAGCTGGTAATTTTAAATTTTAACCCCGTTAGTTCATGAATCATGTGTGGTATCATAGATCATCACTTTTTAATGTGAGACGCGCTAGTGCAGTAGAAGTAGAAGTTGGGGAAGAACGTCCTCGCTCAACTCCACTTTGCTCCCCCCGTTCGCCGACGATCACGTCAATAAAACCCAACGATCTACACATGAAGAAAATGATGATCTCCACGAAGTATACACGTACAGGGATGAGATCACCTCACACTGGCATTCTAGCACCACTCAAGAGATCCAGGGAGAGAAGATTGCAATGCTTTGTAATCTGGGAGAGGAGAGGTGTGACAGCTATGGTTTTAGCAAAGGCAACAGCAGCCCACATCCTCCCTCCTCCTCCCTTTATATAATGCTAGTACTTGGGCCCTTAATCAGTATTAAGGGCCAAGATCTAATTTGTTTCTTCTAGACTAGAACTTTCAGTTTAACCATTCTGTTTAGAATTTATTTTTGTCCGAAACTTTCAGTCGAACCGAAACTTATGGACCTAAAACTTTCGGTTTTCAACCAAAACTTCTGAAAATAACCTTTTTGTATTGATTTAATTCTGACCCGGTGTTGATAGCAAAAAATGGCATTAACAGTTAAGATTGTCAAAATATCAATTTTGGTAATTTGGGTCGAAAATACACATGTCCTGGGTTGGGCCGAAGCCCTACAAGGCCGAAGGCCCACAAAACTATGGGCTTTGGAAGCTTCCGGTGAGTCCTGCAAGCCTTTGGCCCGAAGGCCTTCGGAGGCCCACTCCGCCAAAGCTTCGGCCCGAGGAGCAGGCTTTGGCGGGCCTAGACGAAGGCCCACTTCGGGCAGAGTTAGAGATTGAGTCCGATTTTGACTAAGTCTTTTCACAGCGTGATTAAGCCAAATCTATCATATTAGACTTAGAGATTAGAAGTCTAGCCCCTATAAATATAGGGGTGAGGCCGTTTCATTAACCCCCCGACACAAATCAACCACAAAGCCCTAGCTCTGAACCGTACTTTACTTTACCTTTACTTTTCTGTACTCTTCGTGGGTTTGCCTAGGAAGCCCTCCGCCGGCCACTTCGAAACAGTGGTAATCCTTGTTACTTCGCTCGTGAAGTATCCGTTAATCTACGTAATAGATTGTTATCAGCCTTGGTACTTCGCCTGTGAAGTATCTGCTAATCTGCGTAACAGATTGCTATCTTCGCCCCTAGTGCAACACTTAGCAGGATTCGGTCCTTAGGCCGAATTGGTACTTCGAATTTACTCTGTTGCAGGTTTCCATGTTCGGAGCTACTTCATCGGAGGTGTCCGGAGCTGAGGGATCAGTTTCGGACGTTGCTAGAACACCCTTCGGCAAGACTACTACTTCGACCGCCCGTGCCGGACCGTCACGCTGTTGTTGATTTGACTGAGTCCGCACGCCAACACGCTTCGCCAACAGACTTCATCACGACAGGCTTCGCTACGTTCATACTCCGCTCTGGACGAAGTCATGCTCGCGTGTTGCGTCTAAGTCATTATTCCGTATCTTACTATATCATATAATTCACGCCGAACCCCACTATTCGGAGTTGACTGTCGCTGCCTAGATCGGTTCGGAGTCTATCTTCACACCAGATCAGTCCTAACGCTGAATACACCCTTCGGTGGAACACTTCGCACCAGACACCGAAGGTACGCTTCGGTGACACCCTTCGCACTATACTTCGAACAGTCAGGCTTCGCTCAACTGCTGATTTGTTCTGTTTAATACATTTATTTCGGCTAATTGGATTATCTCTGTGTGATCTGATTACCTGGTGACTCCACCCCCCTTACAATGGCTAAGGGTAGTCGGAACGCGACGTCGTGTTGTGTTACACTTAGGCTTGTCCCTAAGTATCTGTACACTTCTAGATCGTCGAACTGACCCAAGTGTCGGGGCGCATTTCTGTGTCAACACACTTTTTGGCGACTCCGTTGGGGAAGGCTAAGCCAACATGACAAGTACATCTACATCGGCCATAGGCACGTCTACGACGGCTACTACGTCTACATCACCGATGGATCCCATGGGAGGCGCGGATATCGACAACCGCAACATCATGACGCCTATCCTTGAAGATATTCCCATAGAAGACCGAGCAGAGATTGAGGCAAAGATAAAAGCGCTCCAGGACATGATGCTTGGGAACTACGTCAAAACATGCATGGGCTTCATCAAGCGTGACATCATCATCCCCGACCTTGCTCGGATCCAAGTAACACCAGTATCGCCTCGTTTATCTTCTTTAGAGATTGAGCAAAAGATAGTCGCATCGGTAGATCATGCCGTTAACGCTTCGCTAGCTAACCGTTTAGATTCGGACAATTAGCTCCCAAGTAGAGGCGACGCTTAGAAGGTTTGGCTTTACTAAGGCCATAACATCAGCCCCTATCGCTAGTATACCACTGATAAATCATGTTTACAACAGAACTGACGGTAGTACTGGCAAAACCATTACGTCTTCGGTCCCAACATCTGTGGCCTGAGACCAGTCGTTATACTTATGGCCAAGCTAGCACCACATACCACGCATCGCCTCTACCCAAGCTGGCGCCAGCTTTGCCCCCGGCTGCCCACACCACATGCACAGGTGCCTAGGCTAGAGCACGTCGTACAACTAGCGCATGAGGAGGGAGCCCATGGCCGACACGCTGACTATCCCGCCGCGTGACACGCCCCCACATGAGAGACGTGCACAGGCAGCAGGCCAAGATGACCTTGAGGAGTAAATTCACGCACTGTTTAGAGAGTGCGCCGGTTTCATACCTAGGGGTCAGGCTAGGGTTTACCGGAAACCGTACCCTGATCATTTTGATACTAATACCCTACCCTCGCGGCTATAGAGTCCCTGAATTCACTAAGTTCGACGGCGAGGGTAACAAAACCACACTAGAGCATGTTAGTCAATTTTTAGCACAGTGTGGAGAAGCTAGTGGATCGGACGCTCTAAAACTTAGGCTATTTTCTCTCTCGTTATCCGGCACCGCTTTCACTTGGTTTTCGGCACTCCCGCCGAACTCCGTCCAAACGTAGGATGGATTAGAACAAAAATTCCACGACTACTTTTACACGAGTGAGACAGAACTTAGGCTTTCACACTTGACATCGGTTAGGCAGAAATCTAACGAGAGCGTCTCTGAGTATATCAAGCGTTTTAGGGATACTGGAAACCAATGTTTTAGTCTTAATATTTCAGAGAGAGATCTGGCGGATCTAGCTTTTAGTGGATTGCGTTCCGAGATTAAAGAGAGACTAGACAACCAGCAATTTTGAGGTTAGCAAAGTCTTGTAGCAAGCTCTAGTCCAGGAAGGCCGAGCTAAAGATAAAAAGTTTATTAAGACGTTTAACAAACCTATAGCTAAATACACGTCATGGAACACTCTGACGAGGAGGAATCAGAAGAAGAGGATTCGGCCGACATGTACGCGACCGAATGGGTTTGGAATGCTAAGAGTAAACCTATCACTTGCTCCGAATTATGGCCGCCTCCCACCAAGAATAGGCCTAGCGAGGTCAAGTACTCATTTGATATAACTAAGTGTGATAAGATATTTAATTTTCTCTTGAAGAACCAGCTTCTCAGATTGCCCAAAGGTCAAGTCATTCCATCTACCGATGAGTTAAAGAAACATCCATACTGTAAGTGGCATGATTCGCATTCGCATAATACTAATGAATGTAATGTTTTTCGACGACAGGTTCAATCGGCCATAGAAGAAGGACGATTGAAAATAGACCACAATCCAAAGATGAAGCTAGACAAAGATCCCTTCCCCGTCAACACCGTCGACCTCGACGAGAAGAAGATGTTGATTCGGCCAGAACAGGCTGAGATCAACTAAAGGGAATGCAGTAATTGTTGGAGAACCGCGCACAAGCACACTCATACCTAAAAAACCTAAAGTGGGAGTGTGGAAGCAAAATGTTGGCACATCTCTTTTGGCTAAGGCTTGCAAGAGGCCGAAGGTAACATATAAGATGTTGTTAAACAAGCACCAAAGAAAAGCCAAGGAGACTGGCCCCCGCGCCAAAAAACTAAGTCAGTCGAAGGGCCCAAGGCGTTCGGAGGGTGGATTCGGACCACAGTGGCCGAGCCCTCTGCATGGTGGCTTCGGACCACAGTGGCTGAACCCTCCACATGGTGACTCCGGGCCACAGTGGCCTAACACTCCCTATGGCGACTTTCAGACCTCAGTGGCCGAACCCCTAGTACAGTGGCTTCGGACCCCAGTGGTCGAGCCCGCATAGATCGAGTTCGGCCCCTAATGGCCGAACCCCGCACCACACTGGACGAGTGCTTTGACAGGAGGCTTCGGCCCACACTAGCCGAACGTACCTCTGGCCTAGCAGGACCCCTCATTGATATGGTCCGAGACACCGTCGACTTTACCGAACCCCCCTCCGGGTAACGGGTTCAGCTCATAGTGGGCGAAGCCCCTGGAGCCACCGATGCCTCCGCCGTACAACTGGGCAGGAACTCCGTGGGCTCTGTATGTGTCACGACCGGAGTACCCTCTGCAACATAACATTATTCCCTGTTTTCCTTCAGAGTATTATGACTGGCAGGGACAGGCAGGCGTAGCGAAGGGGGGCATCATTCATAGGCTGTCAGTGGTACCTCCGAACTGACTCGTGCAGAACGAAGTTGAGGGAGACGAACGCGAAGAGGCAAAGGACAGGGAGTCCGAAGCTATCACAGTCAGAATAGGGTCTTAGGAAGTCCCAATCCTGAAGGCACCTTCATCGAAGCCTGGCAAAGGTATGTCTCCTACTTTGGCCGAAGCCTGCGCCGGAGTCTGGTCCGATCGGCCAAACGAGGCCGGTCCGATTGCCGGGGTCCGCAGCGAAGGCCCTTCCTAATACAGAACGTGCGAGGCCGAGCTGGACAGCACGACTTCAGCCAGAAGTAGCAGGAACCAGACAATGGCACCAGGTACCAAGCCACAACCATCTTGGGCACCTCCAGGCATGTCCAAATCACAGAAGAGACATCTACAACACCTACGGGCATAGGAGATGCGCGAGAAGAAAGCCGAGGATGAGCGAGACACCCTTTTCGAAGAAATCCACCCTCGACCAACAACGAGACAGGTATGGAAGATTAAGCCGGTTGAGATAACCAACCCTGGCTCCTAGTCCGAGCGACGATGACGATGACATGCTCGACGACAACTACTCGCCCGTCTCCGAGGGGCCCGCACCCCAAGCGATGGACATCAATGTCGTCATGCTGCCCTGCCGAGTTTGCCCTACCGCAGGACTGAGGCCGAGGTTTCTCAGTTGAACCTCGGCCTGCGCAATGCTATCTTTGAGAAACCCGAGGACTCGGCTCGCCATCTAAAGCCTCTCTACATCAGGGGTCACATTGATGGAAAGCCGATCTCCCGGATGCTTGTTGACGGTGGCGCCACCATTAACCTAATGCCTTATTCGCTGTTAAAGAAACTTGGCAGGGACGAAGAAGACCTGAAGAAAACTAACTTAATGCTCGACGGCTTCAACGACGAGAGTTCCGAAGCCAAAAGCATGCTCTCCATGGAGTTGACCATAGGCAACAAAACGTTGCCGACAACCTTCTTCGTTGTCGATGTGTAAGGTAACTACAACAGTGCTACTTAGGCGCGACTGGATTCACACAAACTGCTGCATTCCTTCTACTTTGCACCAGTGCCTAATTCAGTGGGACGACGATGAAGTAGAGGTCATACCCGTGGACACTTCGGCCCAAGTGGCATTGGCCGATGTGTCCATTTACGCCGTTCACAACAAAGTAGAGTGTCTATCAGGTAGAGATCTTTTGGATTATGATTTTGTTAGCGTGTCAGGAGGACGTTTTGTGCCAGTGTCTGTAATGCCGGTTGGTGTAGCATGACTGTTTTTATATTAGTAGTCATGTCTAGCAAGAGTAATCTGGATTGGTTAAAGTCTCATGTAGAGCAGTATCAGTCTACTAAAGATGGTATTGCCGAAGCCATTGAAGACTTTAGCGAAGTAGAGAAATTTGGACAACGTTTTGCGTCGACTGACCCTTTAGGAGAAATAGACATAGGCGATGGCAGCATCCCAAGGCCGACTTTTGTAAACCAACATTTGCAGCCTGATGAGAAGGCCGAGGTAATAATGTTGCTTCAGTCGTATGTCGATTGTTTCACATGGGAGTATAGCGAGATGCCGGGATTAAGCCGCAAGCTCGTGGAGCATCGACTGCCTATCAAATCCAGATTTAGGCCTTATAAGCATCCTCCCCGTCGCTTCAATTCGGTCGTCTATGACCGAGTTAAAGAAAAGGTAGAGCGACTGCTCAAAGCAGAGTTTATTAGGCCATGTAGGTATGCTGAATGGTCACTAACATTGTGCCTGTAGAAAAGAAAGGGAGCGGCAAAATACGAGTTTGCATTGATTTCAGGGATCTAAACAAAGCTACTTCCGAAAGACCAGTATCCAATGCTAATAGCTGACATGCTAATCAACGATGCTTCAGGACACAAGGTACTAAGTTTGCTTGATGGCAATGCTGGTTATAATCAAATCTTTATGGCCGAAGAGGATGTCTACAAGACAGCCTTTCGATGTCCTGGTTTTGTCGGTTTATTCGAGTGGGTCATCATGACTTTTGGTTTAAAGATTTCTGGCACTACATATCAACGTGCTATGAACTTGATCTTTCATGACTTGCTAGGAGTTATGTTAGAAGTTTACACTGATGATGTTGTAGTCAAATCAGACGCTATGGGAAACCATTTAGCCGATTTGAAAGTTGCTTTTGGCGTGTCGGCGGGCAAGTTCTTAGGCTTCATGATTCATGAAAGAGGCATAGAGATTGATCCTAACAGGCTTGAGAAAATTAGAAACTCTTGTAAGAAAGATGTGCAGAAGTTACTAGGCAAGGTGAATTATTTGCGTCGCTTTATATCTAACTTGTCTAGCAAAATTGATGCCTTCGTACCCATACTCCGGCTAAATAATGAAGCTGAGTTCACTTGTGAGGCAAGTCAGCAACGCGCCTTTGAAAAGATCAAAGAGTGTTTGTCATCACCACCCAGTGGTGAGAGCACCCAAAGCCGGGATTCCATTTTGGCTGTACATCGCTACCGAAGATAGCGTGATCGGGGTCGTGCTAACCCAAGAGGTGAAAGGAAAGGAGTACATCATCACGTTTTTGAGCCGCCGCCTACTAGACGCCGAGACCAGGTACGCGTTTGTGGAACATTTATGTTTATCGCTTTTACTACGCATGTACCAAATTGTGCCACTATCTCCTCCCTACTACATGTGTTGTCGTTTGCCAAACTGATGTTATAAAACACATGTTACAAAAGTCGATTCTAAGTGGAAGAATCGGAAAATGGGCATACGCTTTGATTGAGTATGATTTGGCCTACGAACCCCTAAGAGCTATGAAAGGCCAAATTGTCGCTAACTTTATAGTTGATCATCACATAGATGTAAGTTGGAGTAACAACGTTGCTCTGATTGAGGTAATACCGTGGAAACTTTATTTTGATGGTTCAGCTTGCAAAAATGGCCAAGGTATTGGACTAGTTCTCATATCACCTAGTGGAATGCATTTTGAAACCTCGGCCTGTTTAGAGTTTCTCTCTACTAATAACCAAGCTGAGTATGAAGCTTTATTGCTAGGACTTTACTTGTTGGAATCCATGGGTGTTAAACATGTTCATGCGCATGGTGACTCCCTGTTAGTAGTGCAACAAGTGGCTAAGAGTGCTTAATGTTTTAATGGCTTGCTGAATAGCTACTTGGATAGATGCCTAGACATAGTTGCTACTTTTGATGATTTCAAAATTTCTCACGTGCCGAGAGATGCCAATTCCATTGCAAATGATTTGGCTCAACAAGCATCTGGCTACCAAGTCAGGAGAGGAAAATTTTCTATACTGGAAAAGCTGATGCTTGGTCTCACTGTCGAAGCTAGTAGCTTCGAACAGGCGCGAGGGCTGCCGGAGCCCCTGAGTCGGGCCTCTTTGGTCGCTAGAGACTACTGCGCGCCGGAGTCCTAGGGCTGGAGTTCCCCTTCCACCAAAGGGTTTGGCATGCCAGAGCCCATACGCCGGAGTCTCTTGGATAGTGAGGGTTTCCGGGAACCCGAACCCTCTGGCAGGAGGCTTTGGCCCGACCTACTTCGTGCAGCCAGTCCAGCTAGGCTTTGGTAGAAGCAAAAAGGGCTCAGGGGGCACTTTGAAGTCAGTAGCTTAGACGCTATTCCAGGGAACAAGTTAGCAAAAGCCTCAGAAGCCCATAAGAGCGATTGGAGAACTCTAATCATCCAGTATCTAAGAAACCCTAATCAAAGGGTTGATCGGAAAGTTTGGCGATAAGCGTTTAAATTTGTGTTACTAGACGATACACTGTATCGCCGAACTATTGATGGAGTACTGTTAAAATGTCTAGATCATGAACGATCCCATGTGGCTACGGGAGAAGTCCATGAAGGACTTTGTGGCACTCATCAGTCGGCCCAGAAAATGAGTTGGATGCTCAAAAGAGCAGGTTTCTACTAGTCGACTATGACTGAGGATTGTTTCAAGTATTATAGAGGATGCGAGGTGTGTCAGAAATTTGGCAATATTCAATTAGCTCCTGCTTATTACTTAATCCTATTGTCAAGCCATGGCCGTTCTGAGGTTGGGGTTTAGATTTCATCGGCAAAATTCACCCTCCTTCAAAAGGGCATCGGTTCGTGTTGATGGCGACAGACTACTTCACCAAGTGGACCGAGGATGTGCTTCTCAAGAACATGACTCACAACGAGGTACTTGACTTTATCTTGAAGCATATCATACATAGATTCGGCATTCCTCAAACTCTCACTACAGATCAAGGTAGTTCATTTGTTTCTAAAGAAGTGAAAGACTTTGCAAAATATTATGGTATTAAGTTGATAAACTCTTCACCATTACTATTCTCAGGCCAATGGTCAGGCCAAGTCTAGTAATAAGACTGTGATTAAGTTCATTAAGAAGAAAATTGAAGAGTTCCCTAAAAGGTGGCATGAAGTGCTTTCCGAGGCGCTATGGGCTTGTAGAATTGCAAAGCATAGTGCTACCAAAGTTAGTCCATATGAGTTGGTATATGGACAAGAAGTCGTTCTACCTGTAGAAGTAGATCTTGGCTCTTTAAGAGTTCTAAAGCAAGATGGCTTATCGGTCGATGAATATGAAACTCTTTTAAAAGATAGTCTAGAAGGAGTGATCGATAAGAGGTTGAGGGCTTTAGAAGCCATAGAAGTAGACAAGAGGAGAGTAGCTAAAGCCTACAACAAGAAGGTTAAACCAAAATCGTTTCAAGTAGGTGACTTGGTTTGGAAGACGATTTTGCCCTTAGGCACTAAGAGTCCTAAATTTGGTAAATGGTCACCTAGTTGGGAAGGTCCTTTCAAAATAGCCGAAATCGCTCACGGCAATGCTTCTGTGTTAGAGTCTCTGCAAGGAGAGCGGTTTCAGAGAGCTTTGAACGGTAGATACTTGAAAAGGTACTTTCCAAGTGTGTGGCAAATAGCTTGAAGGTGTCGAAAAGCTGATATGAAAAGTATCGTGTTTAGCCCGTTATGCTTTTAGTTCACTTAGTTCACTAAAAGGCAGGGGGCATGTGTTGATAGCAAAAATGACATTAACGGTTAAGATTGTCAAAATATCAATTTTGGTAATTTGGGCCGAAAATACACATATCCTGGGTTGGCCCGAAGCCCTACAAGGCCGAAGGCCCACAAAACTATGGGCTTCAGAAGCTTTCGGCGAGTCCTGCAGCCTTCGTCCTGAAGGCCTTCGGAGGCCCACTCCGTCGAAGCTTCGGCCCGAGGAGCAGGCTTTGGCGGGCCTGGCCGAATGCCCACTTCGGGCAGAGTTAGAGATTGAGTCCGATTTTGACTAAGTCTTTTCATGCGTGATTAAGCCAAATTTTATCAGATTAGCTTAGAGATTAGAAGTCTAGCCTCTATAAATATAGGGTTGAGACCGGTTCATTAACCCCTCGACAAAATCAACCACAAAGCCCTAGCTTTGAACCGTACTTTACTTTACCTTTACTTTTCTGTACTCTTCGTGGGTTTGCCTGGAAGCCCTCCGCCGGCCACTTCGGAACAGTGATAATCCTTGTTACTTCGCTTGTGAAGTATCCGTTAATCTACGTAATAGATTGTTATCGCCTTGGTACTTCGCTTGTGAAGTATCTACTAATCTGCATAACAGATTGCTATCTTCGCCCCTAGTGCAACACTTAGTAGGATTCGGTCCTCAGGCCAAATTGGTACTTCGAATTTACTCTATTGCAGGTTTCCAAGTTCGGAGCTACTTCGTCGGAGGTGTCCGGAGCTGAGGAATCAGTTTCGGAGGTTGCCAGAACACCCTTCGACAAGAGTACTACTTCGACTGCCCGTGCCGGACCGTCACGCTGTTGTCGGTTTGACTGAGTCCGCACAGCAACACGCTTCACCAACAGACTTCATCATGACAGGCTTCGCTACGCTCGTACTCCGCTCTAGACGAAGTCATGCTCGTGTGTTGCGTCTAAGTCATTATTCCGTATATTACTGTATCGGAGACTTCATACCGAACCCCGCTGTTCGGAGTTGATTGTCGCGTCCAGATCGGTTCGGAGTCTGTCTTCGCACTAGATCAGTCTTAACACCGAATACACCCTTCGGCGGAACACTTCGCACTAGACGCCGAAGGTACGCTTCGGCGACACCCTTCACACTATACTTTGAATCAGTCAGGCTTCGCTCAGTTGCTGATTTGTTCTGTTTAATACATTTTTTCGGCTAATTGGATTATCTCTGTGTGATCTGATTACCTGGCGACTCCACCCCCTTGCCATGGCTAAGGGTAGTCAGAACGCGACGTTGGTGTTGTGTTATGCTTAGGCTTGTCCCTAAGTATCCGCACACTTTTGGATCGTCGAACTGACCCAAGTACGGGGGCACATTTCTGTGTCAACACCCGGAACTTTCGATTCCTCTAGGAAACGAATCTAGGACTGGTTTGGAACTTCCGGATGATCTAGAACCCAAAACTTCGGGCTTATAACTGGAACTTCGATTACCCCAGAATTCTCTTAGGTACAATTACATCAGTTTCTACCTCCATAATCATTCCGTCATCATACGGTTGTCCCACCATGTCAATCTATTAGGTGATTATATACATCCTAGTATTTTCGTGTGAGCAAGCATTTAATTCAACAAGTGTATTTGTAAACATCATGAAATGAGTGGTCAATGAAATAATTATAAGACTTACAATCAAGTCATCATCAATGTTTGGACATACGAAGAATCATCTTCAAAGGAAGTTTCCATCTCATAATGATCTCTACATGTGCACTTCAGACCACCTCATAACTCCAATTCTAACTAATATGTCTTCCTCGGTGTTAATTTATAGTCTCCTAGTTCTTCAAGTGTTAGACAACTATTTCATGCCCCATTGTGGAAGACAAGTACTGTGTAGTTGCGCATGCTGTTAGAGAGTGTTGCTAGCTATGTCAGCTTCTTCAGGAGCTCCACTCTCTGGTTGATTATGATACCGTGATCTACTACAACAATGTCAATGCCTTCTACCTATCTATCGACATGGTGTAGCACTATCTCATGAAGCATACCAAGATTTATATTCATTTTGTCAACAATAAGGCGGCCTTCATCACACCGATTTACATACATCATGACTAAAGGAGACCTTGCACAATTATTCATTAATATTTGGTATAGTCCTTGCATTTGAAAGTCGTGTCAACCCCACCATTCTCTAATGGTGGGAAAACATCACCTCCGGGTCAGGACAATCGAAGAAATCTATCTCCTCCCTTGTGATCCTTGTGACCTAGGAAATCTAGAAGGAGAGAAATGCTAGAATTTTCTAAAATATTGAAACTAGACCTACAATGATCCTCTAGAAGATAGAGAGGAAGCCAAAACATGAGCTGAAACGAGGCGTCCTGCTTAACGCCCTTTTTAATTTCTTAATTTCTTTTATTTTTCCTCTAGTTTGATCTTATGCATGTACATCCTTACCTTTTCTTCTAATGCAATCGATAGTTCTCTTGCCATTTTTTAAAAAGAAGTCTCGCCGAAAAGTTGGCAAATTTTTTATTTGTTCACAATTCTACATTACTATATTTTTCTTTATCAAATTTGCAAAAAAACAGCATCTAAATGCCCTTTGGGTGTGCATTTTTAACTTCCCCATTGTTTATATGGCATAATAACGTAAGGTTTGGTAAGCCTCAATCAAATTTTCCTCTCACTAATCAAAATTTTTGCTAAGCCTTACATATTTGGTCTCAACAAGACGACAACCGCACTCTAGAGGTGGTTTTTCTCAAAACCCATCCTCATAGAGAGCGGTTTTTGGCTTGTGAAAATGGTGTATGAAGGTAGTTGAAAAAACAAAATACTCTATAACCTATGATTTGAGATCCTCTACAGTTAACTTCGGCATTCACCCTCTCTACATCATTGGATTGAGATCCGGCGAAAGTCAAATAAGGGTTTCACGCATGTGGGACCTATCTCATAGAAGTAAGAGGGGTCCCACACCGTTTGATGCATGTTGGATGCCTCGAATCAACAACCGCATAGTACACTCATGGGTACGAAGTGAGTTGGTTCCACAACCAGCCTACATGGAGGAAATTAAAAAACACGCACCTAGAGAATTTCTAGAGGCATTTTTTTGCAAATTAGCAAGACCAAAATATAGTTTAAATGGCAAAATTAAAAATATCTAAAATATCGGATGTACATGCCTCATTCATAATGTAATGGATGGGCCTTAATCTAGGCCCATCCGCAACAGCCCCGCTCCGCTCTGTCGGGTGAAAATGTGAAAGCGACTTCCAACTCAGGTCACGTGTACGGTAGATCCTGTACTCACGCGCTCATGTGACGGTGAGGAAATGGCCTCTTAAACCTCAAGCTAAACCCACACCGACGGTCGCGTTGCCACCCGGCCCCAACTCACTACCCACGTATCTCTGTCGGCGTCGCAGTCGTCGTCGATATCGTCTTCCACTCTCGCTCGCGCCTTCAACCTTCGTGCGAAGGTTTCCATTCTGGATGGTGCGTCTTCTCTACCGTCCGCTTATTCTTTTTCGTGAAGGTTTATGTTTGTTTCGATCAGTTTCATAACTTCCGTTCATCTTGTTAATTTGCTGGTGATTGTGTTGGATTTCATCTTGATTCGTTTAACCGTTTCACATCCCTTGTTTATAATTGTGCTGATTAGTGGATGCCTGTGTATATACGTGTCGCAGGGTGCCCTTGATCCTACCGCCATGGGCTACCCCACCTTCAAGATCTTCCTCATCGGCAACGGCGGCACCAGTGAGTCACCTACATGCGTGATTATTCAGTTGTCTCGCAGTTCACCCCGTGCGTCCTGATTAACCCGCCCATGGCTCCATGCTTTGCTTGTGCAGGGAAGATGACGTTTGTGAAGAGGCACATCACCGGGGAGTTCGAGAAGAGATACAAATGTAAGGACACCTGATTTCTTCCCAATCTTGTTTCCATCATCAATTCTGTTTACTATGTTGATCTTATTGTATTCTTCTGCTTGGTATGTTCTTGCAGCGATGATCAGAGCAGAGGTGCGGTCGCTGGACTTTCACACAAGCCACGGCAAGGTGCACTTCTGCTACTGGGACATGACTGGCTAGGAGAAGTTCAGTGGCCTCCGTAACGGATACTAGTAAGATCATTTCAACCAACAACTCCAAACTATCACAAAATATTCAGACATATATTTTAACCATCTTCAAGCAGTTGCAAGTTTGCAACCATGATAGTTTTTTGGGATATTCTTGTGAACAATCACATTGGCCATAGTAACCGTGGTTATTGACTACTGATATATATCTAACTGGTTATTGGAACTCTTAAGATTAGTTGCAATGTTCGTCTCATTACAAGTAGTTGACCAAGTTCTTGATTCAGACATTCCAATGGTCTCTTGCCAATTGCTATGCCATCTTTAGAATATGCAATACCGATTTTTCTTACTAGTAAGCTCATGAATAATGTTACATATTTTACTTACAAGTAAGATAATCAATTTTGGTGTCTAGAAGTATTACATTAACCAAACTATATAGAATTAATCTTTTACCTCTTTATGAGGTAAGGGATATAATTAATCCCCGTCATTGATTAAAACAAATAAAGTGATATATCATCTCTTAAGAGGTAAGACGTCAATTTTTTTAATCATGGCCATTAGATTAGGCTAATCTATTTGTTGGTTACGATCTCCTAGGGGAGAGGGAGATCGAGTCCCTCTCCTACTCGCCTAATTGTGTCCTGACTGGGGGTGCCTAACAGATTTTTCATGATGTAATGTAATCTGTTCGAATAATAAAGATCCTAGCCCCTCTTTGGGCGTAAGCAACTTTGAAGTGTACTCGAAGATGGTTAGGCGCAAAACTTAGGAGTACAATTTTGGAGGCTCGGAGCCCCTCAGCAACTTAAAGATTAATTGAAATCTTACAAAACGTCTTCGACTACTTGGCGTCTGAAAACTAGTAACTTAGTACCTTTTGTTTGAAAGAAGTCACTTCGGACTAATTTCTTAGACACTTTGGCATCCAAAATGATTGGTCACTTTGGACTCTTTTCACAGATATTCGAAGCTTATCAACTCAAACTCTATTTTATTTTGGCCTCCTTCGGCTCTTTTTGCGAATGCTATCAAACCGGTGGTTTGGAATTCACAGTGGTCTCCTTGGACTCTTTTTACAGATGTTTTCAAGCCGGAGCTCGGGATCCGCATTATTTGGTGTCCTTCGACTCTTTTTACGGATGCTTTCAAGCTGGTGGTTTGGAATCCGTTTTTCAGTGACTTTCCCACCTCATCGGAAGCTTCGAACCAGTGGTTCGAAGTCCGAAAAATTGGTTCAAATTAATGACACTTCTCTCCCAGCCAACTTCGTTCTTCCAGTGCGTCCACTAGAAGTAGGAAGTGTTTGAGAGGTAGGCATTATCTGAACCATGAACTTTATTAATTCAGAGGGTGTTTACAAATGATTACAAGGAGCCCCTATGCGAAATATCGCTTTAAGTGCTCCGCATGCCATGTATGCGTTAACTCTTCGCCTTCTAAATTAGCTAATTTAAAAGAACCAGGGCGTCCTGAACGGAGAATTATGTATGGACCTTCCCACTTATTTCCTAATTTCCCTGGTGCTATAATGCTTCGCAAAACAAGATGACCTGGCTTAAGTTCATTAAGCTTAACCTTCGGGTAAAATCAAGTCTTCGCCTGCTGCTGATACTTTGACAAATTGGCGACAGCTCGAAGTCTTGTTTCTTCTGTTAAATCAAGCGAAGTTTGCCTTTCTGCTTCTATTTCTGGTTCGGTGCTGCGAAGGGATCCTCCTTTAAACTCCGTTGGTGTCATAGCTTCATCTCTGAATAATAGTCTGAAAGGAGTGAAACCCGTGGACCTTGTTTGAGTTGTCCGAATGGACCATAAAATCTTCGGGAGCTCTTCGGTCTACAATCCTTTTGCCAATCCGACTATTCTTCGATTCAACCCTGATAAGATATTACCATTGGCTCTTTCAACAGCTCCGTTGGACTGAGGATGTCGCAATGCAGCGAAGCATAATTGTATGCCAAGATCGTCACAAAACTTCCTGAAGGGCTCTGCATCAAATTGTGTCCCATTGTCAATTGTGAGCTACCGAGGCACTCCGAACCGGCATATAATATTTTTCTAGAAAAATTTTTGTACATTATGCGAAGTGATAGCTGTGAGGGGCCCTGCTTCGACCTACTTGGAAAAATACTCAACTGCTACCACTGTGAATTTCAAATTTCTTTTTGCTACTAGAAAGGGGCCAATAAGGTCCATGCCCCATCTGGCCATGGGCCACACTGGGGCAATGACTTGAAGAGTTGTTGGTGGACGATGACTTCTTCTTCCCATCCATTGACAACCTTGGCATGTGCGAACTAGGCTCTCCGCATCAGTTACTATTGTAGGCCAATAAAGCCTCTGGCGAAGTGTTTTTCCTGCCAAAGATCAAGGGGCCAGATGGCTACCACAAAGTCCTTCATGAATTTCTCGGAGAATCTCCTGTCCTTCGGCTTGAGATATACATCGGAGCAAAGGAGAACATACTCTGGCCTTGTACAGAATACTGTTGATTATATGATAATTTCGAATTCTGAGCTTTAACCTCGAAAGTTGTGGCCCTTCAGGCAAAGTTTCTACTCCTTGCAGCAATTCCATAATTGAACTCCGCCAATCTGTACTTGGAATGCAAAGAACTTCCATAGAAGGGATCTGTGTTACCGAAGGTGAATTAAGCTCTTCGTAAAAAGCTTCTTCTGGAATGTCCATAGCTCTGGCTGCAGCTTTCGCCAAAATATCAGCTTGCATATTTTCACCTTTGGGTATGCTTCGAATGGAAATCCCTTTAAATGCTGCTTCAATCTTACATATCTCTTCCATATATTTTACAAGCTGTGAATGACGAACTTGAAAAACTCTTATCTACGTGCCATGCTACAATTTGAGAATCTGTTTTAATAACAACTCTTGTAGCCCCCAAAGCACGTGCCTTTCGAAGTCCTAACAAAATTCCTTAATACTCCGCTGTATTATTTGTGGACTTAAAGTTGAGCCTAGCGGAGTACATTGCTCTCTGCCCTGAAGGCAAAATTATTACCGCGCCGACACATGCTCCAGATGCTTGAAAAGCTCCATCGGAGTATATGGTCCAAATTCCTTCACCTTGTTTCTCCGGAGCCCATACTGTAGGGGGAGTCCATTCTGCCACAAAATCTGCCAACACCTGCGACTTAATTGCTGTCCTTGCCACGAAGGAGATGCCGAAGGGTGCTAATTCAACGGCCCACTTCCCAATTCTTCCTGTAGAATCCTTACTTCGGAGCATATCTCCTAAGGGATACGAAGTTGGTACAATCACATTATGTGCTAGGAAATAATGCCTTAACTTCCTCGAAGCCATTATCAGAGCATAGGTGAACTTCTCAAGCTCGGAATATCTTGTTTTTGCTCCAGACAATGCTTCGGATACAAAATAGACTGGATTTTGTACCAACTTCCCATTAAAATCAACTTCTCTGACAAGGACTGCACTGACTGCGGAGCCAGTAGTTGCAAGGTAAAGGAGTAGGGTTTCGTCCGCAACAGACACCGTGAGTGTAGCGAGGTTATTGAGATAATTCTTAATATCATCAAAGCTTTTTTGGCACTCCGGTGTCCATTCAAAATCTTCAGACCCTTTCAATGCTTTGAAAATGGGCAGACTTCTCACCGCAGACCTTGCTAGGATTGTTTGCGCAAAGATGGTGAGAAAGGTATTCGAGAAGTGTCTGGGTCCTCTATTTATAGCCCAGGCCCACGATTTTTTACCGTTCACATTCGCCGTTTCGCATTCTTGACCGTTACTCTTTGCGAAGTTAATGCATCGCGTAACTTCTGCTGAAAGGAAAAGGCCAACGGCTATTTCTTCTAAGTCTAAAAGGCGTTCTGACTTCTTAAAGTTAATTTTGGGATTGTTCGAATGTAACTTCCCTAGGAATCAATTCGAAGTTTTAAATCTTCATATATTTCGGAGGTTGATTAAATTCGTTAACCCCTACGCATGATTATTTTTTCTTGCGTATACTGCTCTCCTAATGTTGCAGATCTAGCGGAGAAGCGTATTCGAGGGGCTACTGTTGGGGGAAATATTCCATCTTCAGGGTTACTATTACAACAAGACGAGGACAAGCTATTTAGCTGAAGTTCTTTAACGTCCAACTTCGGCTTCCCTGGGTCAAGTTCGAAGATTTGAGGGGAACTTTAGTTCGGAGTATATCTTTGAACGAAGACTCTTCAGAGAACCTTTCTGCCAGCTAAGATGGAAGGCTTATCTTCTTTCTCATTAGATTAGTCTTTTACCATTTTAGCCCTATCGAGGGTACCGAATAGTTTCCACTATGTCGGTTGTAATAGAGTGGTAAAAAGGTCTTTTCCTTAAGGTTTTGGCCTATAAATACCCCCCGTTTTACCCTGTAATGATCATCAAATACTAAGTTATTCAATACACATCTTTGACCTGTTTTGAGCTATTATCCGCTTCGGAGGCTTGAAATAGTTTACTTCACAAACACTTCGTTTGTTAGTTTCTAAGCTTCAGAAACCTGTTAGCGTAATCTTTTACGCCAACACTATGTCACCTAAGTGTTCTCTGAACACACTGAGTGGTAAGCCTTTTGTGAGCAGATCTGCAAGCATTCGCTTGGTATTTATATGCTCTAGACTTATAACTTGATCTTGGATTTTCTCCTTAATAACATATTACTTAATGTTAATGTGTTTGGCAACATCACTCTTCTTGTTATTATGGGAGTACAATACTACTAGCTCATTGTCATAGTATAACTTAAGTGATTTTTCAATACTATCGAACACTCTTAAACTGGTAAAAAATTTCTTAAACCATAGAGCCTATCCGGTGGCCTCATAACATTCAATAAACTCGGCATACATCGTCAAAGATTGCTCACATAGTTTCCTTGGAGCTTTTCCACGATACAACTCCCTTTGTGAGTGTGAATATAAAGCCAAACATGGATTTCTCAATATCCACACATCCCACAAAGTCTGAGTTTAAATAACCCACTATCTAGAGTGTGTCTAATTTCTCATACATTAGCATGAGGCCTTTTGTTCCTTGTATATATGTTAAGTACAGCAAATGCAAGTTTTGGACGGCAGAAGTAAAGTTCCTTGGACACATCATCTCTGCGCAAGGAATCGCAGTAGACCCTGCCACCATGGAAGCAGTTACGGATTGGCTGCCACCCACGAACGTATCTGAGATACGAAGTTTTCTGGGATTGGCCGGATATTACCGAAGATTCATCGAGAATTTTTCTAAGATAGCCAAGCCAATGACCAAGTTGTTGCAGAAAGGAGAGAAGTTTGAATGGACTCCTGAATGCGATGAAAGTTTCCGCACTCTCAAGAACCGTTTGGTGTCTGCACCCATACTGACCCTACCGGATATCCGCAAAGACTTCCATGTCTATTGCGACGCATCTCGCCAAGGATTGGGATGTGTTCTTATGCAAGATGGGAAGGTTATCTCGTATGCCTCCCGTCAGTTGAGACCTCATGAGTTTAATTATCCGACCCATGATTTGGAATTAGCCGCCGTAGTGCACGCCCTCAAGATTTGGAGGCACTATTTGGTTGGGAATCGTTGTGAGATCTTTACGGATCACAAGAGTTTGAAGTATATCTTCACACAGCCTGACCTCAATCTGAGGCAAAGACGATGGTTGGAACTAATCAAGGACTATGACTTAGGTATCCACTACCACCCCGGAAAAGCAAATGTGGTAGCAGATGCATTAAGTCGCAAGGGATATTGCACAGCCATGATGATTCAAGAACACGCACCCTTGTTATATAAGGAGATGGAAAAATTGAATCTTGGGTTGACCACCGGAGCATATCTAGCCACCTTGGAAACTCAACCTATTCTGTTTGAGCAGATCCGTGAAGCTCAGTTGGAGGACCCGGATATAGCTGCCATTAGGAAGAACATGAGGCAAGGAAAAGCCCCCGGATTTTCAGAGGACGAGAATGGCACCATATGGTTTGGAACCCGGATATGTGTACCGGATAAACCAGAGATAAAGACCCTTATCCTAAGAGAAGACCATGAGACATTGTACTCCATTCATCCCGGCAGTACCAAGATGTACCAGGATCTGAAAGAACGTTATTGGTGGGTCAGCATGAAAAGAGAGATTGCACAGTTTGTCGCTGAATGTGACACCTGCAGAAGAGTAAAAGCTGAACACCAGAGACCTGCAGGATTGTTACAGCCACTTAAAGTGCCTGAATGGAAGTGAGAAGAGATCGGTATGGATTTCATCACCGGACTACCAAAGACCCAACTTGGGTATGATTCTATTTGGGTGATCATCGATCGGCTTACTAAAGTAGCACATTTCATAGCCGTCAAGACGACCTATAGTGGCCCTAAGCTTGCAGAATTATACATGGCTCGCATCGTATGTCTTCATGGAGTACCCAAGAAGATAGTATCTGACAAGAGGAAGTCAGTTTACCTCTCGTTTCTGGAAGAACCTTCAAGAGGAGATGGGCACAAGATTGAATTTCAGTACCGCCTACCATCCTCAGACAGATGGGCAAACAGAAAGGGTAAATCAGATACTAGAGGATATGCTTCGAGCATGTGTTTTGGATTTTGGAGCCACTTGGGACAAGAGCTTGCCGTACGCTGAATTTTCATACAACAACAGCTATCAAGCCAGCCTTCAGATGTCTCCTTTTGAAGCCCTATATGGACGTAAGTGCAGAACGCCACTACTTTGGGACCAAGCCGGTGAATCCCAAGTATTCGGAACAGACATTCTTCGTGAAGCTGAAGAGAAGGTACGGATCATCAGAGACCGACTCAAGACAGCCCAATCGCGACAGAAGAGCTTCGCAGACAATCGCCGCCGAGACTTAGCCTTTGAAGAAGGAGAGCATGTCTACCTTCGGGTTACACCTCTCCGTGGTACTCAACGGTTTAACATGAGAGGAAGTTGGCCCCTCGATATGTTGGACCATTCCTCATTATCCGACGCCAAGGCGAAGTAGCTTATCAGTTGGAACTACCACCCTCGTTGGCTGGAGTGCACGATGTATTCCACGTATCTCAACTCAAGAAGTGTCTCCGCGTCCCCACAGAGCAAGTGGACCTTCAGCAGTTGGATGTCCAAGAAGATCTGACCTATGTGGAAAAGCCGGTCAAGATATTGGAAGTCAAAGAAAGAACCACCAGGAGTCGAGTCATCCGCTTCTGCAAAGTGCACTGGAGCAATCATCCGGTAGAAGAAGCTACATGGGAAAAAGAAGATGAACTCAAGGCACAGCATCCTGAGCTATTCGAGGATTGATCCGAATCTCGAGGACGAGATTCTCTGTAAGGGGGATAGGATTGTAACACCCCAGAAATTAAAAGGAATAAAATAAAAAGAAAAGTATTATTTAAATCATTTTTGGATTAATTATAAAAGGGAAATTCACAAAAGAACCCAAATAAAGCCAAACAGGGAGAAATACCCGAAATCTGGACTTGAAAATTTTATGAGATGAACTAGAGACCAAACTATAATTTTTTGAATTTTTACAAATTTTTATCAACAGTGGTTCAACTCTTAATCAAATAAATGAATTCCTGGAATTATTTTAAATCGGAAAAGAATTAAAATGCTTATTGGGCCCCAACCCCGAAACCTCCCTCAGCCCGGCCCAGCCCAACCATGAGCCACTGACCGGTGGGACCCGCCTGTCGGCGCGTTCCCCCGCCTCTCTCTCCCGCCCGCGCCCGCTTGGCCCCACGTGTCAGCCCCCATGCACTTGCCTTCGCCCACTGACCGCTCGGCCCCGCCTGTCGGCCCTTTCCTTTCCCGTTCGCCCACTGACAGGTGGAGACCACCTGTCAGGTGCTTCGTCTCCGATGGAAGGGGATCGCCCCCTTCCTTCCCCGGCGATCTCCTTCTGTCTTCTCGCCGCCGGCCACCGGATCGCCTCGGATCTCCCTCCGATCGCCTTCCCTGGTCGCCACCGCCTCCTTTCCATCCCTAGCAACGCGTTTTTACGCTTTAGGAAAGCTACCCGGAGCTTTTGGTAAGGGATCGCCGGAGCTCTCGGGATCCCCTCGGTTCCCTGCCATCCTGACGCCGGCGACCCCCTATAAAAACCCCTCTGATCACCGCACTCACCCCACAACGCCGTAGCCCAAGCCTTAGCCCTCCAGAGCGCCTCTGCCAATTTTACGAGCTCCTCCCCTGCCTCAACTCCGGCAAGCCTTCACCGTCGTCTCGGACCCGCGCCGCCCTAGCCGCCGCCACCGTCGGGTCCGTCGTCGACCACCCCACCTCGTCCACCCCTCCGTTGACCGTCACAATTCTACATTACTATATTTTTCTTTATCAAATTTGCAAAAAAAACAGCATCTAAATGCCCTTTGGGTGTGCATTTTTAACTTCCCCATTGTTTATATGGCATAATAACGTAAGGTTTGGTAAGCCTCAATCAAATTTTCCTCTCACTAATCAAAATTTTTGCTAAGCCTTACATATTTGGTCTCAACAAGACGACAACCGCACTCTAGAGGTGGTTTTTCTCAAAACCCATCCTCATAGAGAGCGGTTTTTGGCTTGTGAAAATGGTGTATGAAGGTAGTTGAAAAAACAAAATACTCTATAACCTATGATTTGAGATCCTCTACAGTTAACTTCGGCATTCACCCTCTCTACATCATTGGATTGAGATCCGGCGAAAGCCAAATAAGGGTTTCACGCATGTGGGACCTATCTCATAGAAGTAAGAGGGGTCCCACACCGTTTGATGCATGTTGGATGCCTCGAATCAACAACCGCATAGTACACTCATGGGTACGAAGTGAGTTGGTTCCACAACCAGCCTACATGGAGGAAATTAAAAAACACGCACCTAGAGAATTTCTAGAGGCATTTTTTTGCAAATTAGCAAGACCAAAATATAGTTTAAATGGCAAAATTAAAATATCTAAAATATCGGATGTACATGCCTCATTCATAATGTAATGGATGGGCCTTAATCTAGGCCCATCCGCAACAGCCCCGCTCCGCTCTGTCGGGTGAAAATGTGAAAGCGACTTCCAACTCAGGTCACGTGTACGGTAGATCCTGTACTCACGCGCTCATGTGACGGTGAGGAAATGGCCTCTTAAACCTCAAGCTAAACCCACACCGACGGTCGCATTGCCACCCGGCCCCAACTCACTACCCACGTATCTCTGTCGGCGTCGCAGTCGTCGTCGATATCGTCTTCCACTCTCGCTCGCGCCTTCAACCTTCGTGCGAAGGTTTCCATTCTGGATGGTGCGTCTTCTCTACCGTCCGCTTATTCTTTTTCGTGAAGGTTTATGTTTGTTTTCGATCAGTTTCATAACTTCCGTTCATCTTGTTAATTTGCTGGTGATTGTGTTGGATTTCATCTTGATTCGTTTAACCGTTTCACATCCCTTGTTTATAATTGTGCTGATTAGTGGATGCCTGTGTATATACGTGTCGCAGGGTGCCCTTGATCCTACCGCCATGGGCTACCCCACCTTCAAGATCTTCCTCATCGGCAACGGCGGCACCAGTGAGTCACCTACATGCGTGATTATTCAGTTGTCTCGCAGTTCACCCCGTGCGTCCTGATTAACCCGCCCATGGCTCCATGCTTTGCTTGTGCAGGGAAGATGACGTTTGTGAAGAGGCACATCATCGGGGAGTTCGAGAAGAGATACAAATGTAAGGACACCTGATTTCTTCCCAATCTTGTTTCCATCATCAATTCTGTTTACTATGTTGATCTTATTGTATTCTTCTGCTTGGTATGTTCTTGCAGCGATGATCAGAGCAGAGGTGCGGTCGCTGGACTTTCACACAAGCCACGGCAAGGTGCGCTTCTGCTACTGGGACATGACTGGCTAGGAGAAGTTCAGTGGCCTCCGTAACGGATACTAGTAAGATCATTTCAACCAACAACTCCAAACTATCACAAAATATTCAGACATATATTTTAACCATCTTCAAGCAGTTGCAAGTTTGCAACCATGATAGTTTTTTGGGATATTCTTGTGAACAATCACATTGGCCATAGTAACCGTGGTTATTGACTACTGATATATATCTAACTGGTTATTGGAACTCTTAAGATTAGTTGCAATGTTCGTCTCATTACAAGTAGTTGAACAAGTTCTTGATTCAGACATTCCAATGGTCTCTTGCCAATTGCTATGCCATCTTTAGAATATGCAATACCGATTTTTCTTACTAGTAAGCTCATGAATAATGTTACATATTTTACTTACAAGTAAGATAATCAATTTTGGTGTCTGGAAGTATTACATTAACCAAACTATATAGAATTAATCTTTTACCTCTTTATGAGGTAAGGGATATAATTAATCCCCGTCATTGATTAAAACAAATAAAGTGATATATCATCTCTTAAGAGGTAAGACGTCGATTTTTTTAATCATGGCCATTAGATTAGGCTAATCTATTTGTTGGTTACGATCTCCTAGGGGAGAGGGAGATCGAAGTCCCTCTCCTACTTGCCTAATTGTGTCCTGACTGGGGGTGCCTAACAGATTTTTCATGATGTAATGTAATCTGTTCGAATAATAAAGATCCTAGCCCCTCTTTGGGCGTAAGCAACTTTGAAGTGTACTCGAAGATGGTTAGGCGCAAAACTTAGGAGTACAATTTTGGAGGCTCGGAGCCCCTCAGCAACTTAAATATTAATTGAAATCTTACAAAATGTCTTCGACTACTTGGCGTCTGAAAACTAGTAACTTAGTACCTTTTGTTTGAAAGAAGTCACTTCGGACTAATTTCTTAGGACACTTTGGCATCCAAAATGATTGGTCACTTTGGACTCTTTTCATAGATATTCGAAGCTTATCAACTCAAACTCTATTTTATTTTGGCCTCCTTCGGCTCTTTTTGCGAATGCTATCAAACCGGTGGTTTGGAATTCACAGTGGTCTCCTTGAACTCTATTTACAGATGTTTTCAAGCCGGAGCTCGGGATCCGCATTATTTGGTGTCCTTCGACTCTTTTACGGATGCTTTCAAGCTGGTGGTTTGGAATCCTGTTTTTCAGTGACTTTCCCACCTCATCGGAAGCTTCGAACCAGTGGTTCGAAGTCCGAAAAATTGGTTCAAATTAATGACACTTCTCTCCCAGCCAACTTCGTTCTTCCAGTGCGTCCACTAGAAGTAGGAAGTGTTTGAGAGGTAGGCATTATCTGAACCATGAACTTTATTAATTCAGAGGGTGTTTACAAATGATTACAAGGAGCCCCTATGCGAAATATCGCTTTAAGTGCTCCGCATGCCATGTATGCGTTAACTCTTCGCCTTCTAAATTAGCTAATTTAAAAGAACCAGGGCGTCCTGAACGGAGAAATTATGTATGGACCTTCCCACTTATTTCCTAATTTCCCTGGTGCTATAATGCTTCGCAAAACAAGATGACCTGGCTTAAGTTCATTAAGCTTAACCTTCGGGTAAAATCAAGTCTTCGCCTGCTGCTGATACTTTGACAAATTGGCGACAGCTCGAAGTCTTGTTTCTTCTGTTAAATCAAGCGAAGTTTGCCTTTCTGCTTCTATTTCTGGTTCGGTGCTGCGAAGGGATCCTCCTTTAAACTCCGTTGGTGTCATAGCTTCATCTCGAATAATAGTCTGAAAGGAGTGAAACCCGTGGACCTTGTTTGAGTTGTCCGAATGGACCATAAAATCTTCGGGAGCTCTTCGGTCTACAATCCTTTTGCCAATCCGACTATTCTTCGATTCAACCCTGACAAGATATTACCATTGGCTCTTTCAACAGCTCCGTTGGACTGAGGATGTCGCAATGCAGCGAAGCATAATTGTATGCCAAGATCGTCACAAAACTTCCTGAAGGGCTCTGCATCAAATTGTGTCCCATTGTCAACTGTGAGCTAGCTGAGGCACTCCTGAACCGGACATATAAGATTTTTCCTAGAAATTTTTGTACATTATGCGAAGTGATAGCTGTGAGGGGCTCTGCTTCGACCTACTTGGAAAAATACTCAACTGCTACCACTGTGAATTTCAAATTTCCTTTTGCTACTAGAAAGGGGCCAATAAGGTCCATGCCCCATCTGGCCATGGGCCACACTGGGGCAATGACTTGAAGAGTTGTTGGTGGACGATGACTTCTTCTTCCCATCCATTGACAACCTTGGCATGTGCGAACTAGGCTCTCCGCATCAGTTACTATTGTAGGCCAATAAAGCCTCTGGCGAAGTGTTTTTCCTGCCAAAGATCGAGGGGCTAGATGGCTACCACAAAGTCCTTCATGAATTTCTCGGAGAATCTCCTGTCCTTCGGCTTGAGATATACATCGGAGCAGAGGAGAACATACTCTGGCCTTGTACAGCATACTGTTGATTATATGATAATTTCGAATTCTGAGCTTTAACCTCGAAAGTTGTGGCCCTTTAGGCAAAGTTTCTTACTCCTTGCAGCAATTCCATAATTGAACTCCGCCAATCTGTACTTGGAATGCAAAGAACTTCCATAGAAGGGATCTGTGTTACCGAAGGTGAATTGAGCTCTTCGTAAAAAGCTTCTTCTGGAATGTCCATAGCTCTGGCTGCAACTTTCGCCAAAATATCAGCTTGCATATTTTCACCTTTGGGTATGCTTCGAATGGAAATCCCTTTAAATGCTGCTTCAATCTTACAGATCTCTTCCAGATATTTTACAAGCTGTGAATGATGAACTTGAAAACTCTTATCTACGTGCCATGCTACAATTTGAGAATCTGTTTTAATAACAACTCTTGTAGCCCCCAAAGCACGTGCCTTTCGAAGTCCTAACAAAATTCCTTAATACTCCGTTGTATTATTTGTGGACTTAAAGTTGAGCCTAGCGGAGTACATTGCTCTCTGCCCTGAAGGCAAAATTATTACCGCGCCGACACATGCTCCAGATGCTTGAAAAGCTCCATCGGAGTATATGGTCCAAATTCCTTCACCTTGTTTCTCCGGAGCCCATACTGTAGGGGGAGTCCATTCTGCCACAAAATCTGCCAACACCTGCGACTTAATTGCTGTCCTTGCCACGAAGGAGATGCCGAAGGGTGCTAATTCAACGGCCCACTTCCCAATTCTTCCTGTAGAATCCTTACTTCGGAGCATATCTCCTAAGGGATACGAAGTTGGTACAATCACATTATGTGCTAGGAAATAATGCCTTAACTTCCTCGAAGCCATTATCAGAGCATAGGTGAACTTCTCAAGCTCGGAATATCTTGTTTTTGCTCCAGACAATGCTTTGGATACAAAATAGACTGGATTCTATACCAACTTCCCATTAAAATCAACTTCTCTGACAAGGACTGCACTGACTGCAGAGCCAGTAGTTGCAAGGTAAAGGAGTAGGGTTTCGTCCGCAACAGGCACCGTGAGTGTAGCGAGGTAACTGAGATAATTCTTAATATCATCAACGCTTTTTTGGCACTCCGGTGTCCATTCAAAATCTTCAGACCCTTTCAATGCTTTGAAAATGGGCAGACTTCTCACCGCAGACCTTGCTAGGATTGTTTGCGCAAAGATGGTGAGAAAGGTATTCGAGAAGTGTCTGGGTCCTCTATTTATAGCCCAGGCCCACGATTTTTTATCGTTCACATTCGCCGTTTCGCATTCTTGACCGTTACTCTTTGCGAAGTTAATGTATCACGTAACTTCTGCTGAAAGGAAAAGGCCAACGCTATTTCTTCTAAGTCTAAAAGGCTTTATGACTTCTTAAAGTTAATTTTGGGATTGTTCGAATGTAACTTCCCTAGGAATCAATTCGAAGTTTTAAATCTTCATATATTCGGAGGTTGATTAAATTCGTTAACCCCTACGCATGATTATTTTTTCTTGCGTATACTGCTCTCCTAACGTTGCAGATCTAGCGGAAGAAGCGTATTCGAGGGGCTACTGTTGGGGGAAAATATTCCATCTTCAGGGTTACTATTACAACAAGACGAGGACAGGCTATTTAGCTGAAGTTCTTTAACGTCCAACTTCGGCTTTCCTGGGTCAAGTTCGAAGATTTGAGGGGAACTTTAGTTCGGAGTATATCTTTGAATGAAGACTCTTCAGAGAACCTTTCTGCCAGCTAAGATGGAAGGCTTATCTTCTTTCTCATTAGATTAGTCTTTTACCGTTTTAGCCCTATCGAGGGTACCGAATAGTTTCCACTATGTCGGTTGTAATAGAGGGGTAAAAAGGTCTTTTCCTTAAGGTTTTGGCCTATAAATACCCCCCGTTTTACCATGTAATGATCATCAAATACTGAGTTATTCAATACACATCTTTGAACTGTTTTGAGCTATTATCCGCTTTAGAGGCTTGAAATAGTTTACTTCACAAACACTTCGTTTGTTAGTTTCTAAGCTTCAGAAACCTGTTAGCGTAATCTTTTACGCCAACACTATGTCACCTAAGTGTTCTCTGAACACACTGAGTGGTAAGCCTTTTGTGAGCAGATCCGCAAGCATTCGCTTGGTATTTATATGCTCTAGACTTATAACTTGATCTTGGATTTTCTCCTTAATAACATATTACTTAATGTTAATGTGTTTGACAACATCACTCTTCTTGTTATTATGGGAGTACAATACTACTAGCTCATTGTCATAGTATAACTTAAGTGATTTTTCAATACTATCGAACACTCTTAAACTGGTAAAAATTTCTTAAACCATAGAGCCTATCCGGTGGCCTCATAACATTCAATAAACTCGGCATAAATCGTCAAAGATTGCTCACATAGTTTCCTTGGATCTTTTGCACGATACAACTCCCTTTGTGAGTGTGAATATAAAGCCAAACGTGGATTTCTCAGTATCCACACATCCCACAAAGTCTGAGTTTAAATAACCCACTATCTAGAGTGTGTCTAATCTCTCATACATTAGCATGAGGCCTTTTGTTCCTTGTATATATGTTAAGGCTTTCTTAACTTATTTCCAATGATCTATGCCTGGATATTTTTGATATCCGCCAAGCATCCTGATAATAAAAGCTAAGTCAGGGTGAATACAAACTTGAGCATACATCAAGCTTCCGATAGCAGAAATATATGGAACTGATTTCATTTGATCGATCTTATATTGGTTCCTAGGACACTGAAAGTTCCCAAACTTATCACCCTTAACTATCGGAGCAGGCATAGGCTTACACGCATGCATATTATATTTCTTTAAAATCTTTTTTAAGTATGCCTTCTACAATAATCCTAATACCCCTTTATTTTTATCTTGGAGAATATCAATTCCTAATATATAGGAAGCTTCACCAAGATCTTTCATGTCAAAATATGAGGACAAGAACTCCTTAGTTTCTAACAACAGATTGACATCGCTACTTTCAAGCAAGATGTCATCCACATATAGAATGAGAAAAATAAATTTCTCATTCTTAAACTTAACATAAATGCAATTATCATCTTATTTTCCTTAAAAACCAAAATTTCTTATGATCTCATCAGATTTGAGGTACCATTGCATTGAGGCCCGTTTTAGTCCATAAATGGACTTGGTTAAATAACATTCCAAAATTTTTCCCTTCTATGACAAAACCTTTGGGTTGTGCCATATAGACATACTCATTTAGATCCCCATTGAGAAATGTCATCTTTACATCAATCTGATGTAATTCCAAGTCATAATAATTCTGAATGAATCCTTAGATGGGACATGTGAAAATGTCTCATTATAATATATTTCTTATCTTTAAGTGAAGTCTTTTGCAATAAGTATGGCCTTAAATATGTCAATATTTCGTTGGGAGTCATGTTTGATCTTATAGACCCACTTACAACCTACTATTTTGATTCCTTTAGGAATCTTTTCTAATTTCAAGACTTTTTTGGTACTCATATACCTCATCTCATCTTCCATAACTCAAGCCATTTGAATGAGTGAAGACTTCTCATGACTTTTTCAAAAGAGGCGGGATCACCCTCCATTTGAATTTCTTACTCATATAAACCTCATAGTCATCAGGAATAACTGATCTTCTTACTCTTTGTGATCTTCTGATGTTTTCTTAGATTAGCACATCATTTTCTAAGTTAGGGGATTGTTCTTCCTATTCTTTATTAGCAACATATGGGACATGAACAACACATGCTGCTGATGAAGGTCCAAACACAGGTACAAGACAAATAGGTTTTACCATAGGTACATGAAAAATTGACTTTTAAATCATAAGTGTAGGTACACTGACTCAATCTCTTTAAGGCTAGTTTCTCTAAATATCGTGCTTCTCCTTATCATAGCATCTTCTAAAAACACTATGTATCTCGTTTTTACAAACTCAGTATGTCTATCATGACAGTAGAAATGAAAACCCTTAGACTTGTTTGGATAGTCAATAAAATAACAACTTACTATCTTATAATCTAACCTACCAATATTTGGGTTAAAATCTTTAGCCTTAGAGGGATAGCCACACACTCTAATTTTTTTTGTGAAGGCTCTCATCTATACATAACTCATAAGATGTCTTACACACCGACTTACTAGGGACCCAATTAAAAATATGAATGACAATTTTTAATGCCTCAATCCACAAACTAATCAGCATAGTGAAATAACTTAGCATACTTCTTACCAAATCCATTAATGTGTGATTGCGCCTTTCCGCCACTCCGTTTTGCTGAGGTTTGACCGGTGTAGAATACTGGGCTACTATGCCATTTTTCCGAAGAAACCTTGCAGAATGTCTAGGAATTTGGCCATAAGGGATATGCCGATCGTAATACTTCCCCCACTGTCATATTTTACTATTTTAATATTTTGATGATGCTGATTTTTAACTTCATCCTTAAATATCTTAAATTTATCCAAAACATATGATCACTCTCTAATCAGATAAATATAACCATAATGTGAATAATCATATGTAAACGTTATGAATTAATCATAACCCTTCATAAACGTCACAGGAAATAGACCACAAATATTCATGTGAATTATTTATAAAACTCACGTGCTTCACTTCACACCTTTTTTAATTTATTTGATGTATTTTCCTTTAATGCAATCGATACATTGATCGATGTCTAAAAATTCTCACGATGGAAGAATTGATTCCTTAACAAGGCATTCAATCTTTCCTCTCGAAATATGGCCTAAACGATAATGTTATAATTTCAAAGATATGTCATCAATTCTTTTGTGCTTGTTCTTATTCTTAGACAAGACGTTTTAAGCACTTATGACATTCATAGATTCATTTAGAGAAAGTAAATAAAACTTATCATGCTCGAAGGCAAGATCCACAACTTTATTATAAAAAATAATGGAACATTGTGTTGACGCTAAAATCGATTGGCAAAGCGCAAAACAACACTGACATCGATCCGGTGATCCAAAAGCGCGTAGACGCGTGGAGTACTCCTCCAAACGCTAAATGGCACCGACGTCGTGTTCTGACGATCCTCGTCCGTGGCAAGGAGGTTGAAGTGGAGTCGCTAGGCAACCAAACCGCACCGTGAAGGGGCGATCTGATTGGCCAAAGGAAGGGGGCAATCAGACCGACCAGAAGGGTGTTGGTCAGACCAACAGAACACGGTCGGTCTGACCGACCGTGCTACGGCGGTCAGACCGGGGACATAGCCCAGTCAAATCTGCAGGTGTCGGCTGTTAGATCGACGGCTAGGGCAAAAACAGCCTAGGTCACCGACGATCGCCTTGTCGATGATGACTCAGTGTAGGGGCTTCTCGGTGATGAAGATGGATGTCTTGGCCCCTGCGAAACACATAGCAACAGTGGCAACTCGGTCCGAGGACTGAATTATCGGGGTAAACCGATAAAAACCCGTAACGAGGCCAAAACAGGAGGTTTTTGGATCAAACCCACAAATAACTCATGATAACGTGGCGAAGTACAAAAACTTTATGGATCAAATTGACAAAGAGATACTCCTAGGGCTAATGCTAGAGGAAGAGAATAACACTAGGGCAAGAAGTAAAGAGAGATAGTAGATTGAAAGTAAAAAAGAATGATTCAAATTAGTGCCGCCGAGAGAGGTTTGGCTTGAATTGGCCTTGTCCCTTTATATAGGGGGTGGTCTTGCGAGAGTTGGAAGTTATCCACATCCTAGGGTGGTTAGAGATTGATTTGAGTACGAAATATCCCGAGTTGAAACAAAGAAACATGAGATTTAGTTGTAACTAACTCGGACTCAGGGCTGAAGGTCGGACCAGCCATGTATTGCTAGTCGGACTGGTGGTACATGGAAGGTCAGATTGGCCACATAACTAAGGTCAGACCAGCAATGTAGAAAAGGTCGGACCGACCTCTGCGCATAATTTCCAATTTCTTCCAAACTTGGCTAGCACTTGTTCTACTCCAAATTGGTGCCAAATTTGGGTGTCCACACATTGTTTATCACCAAAATAACAGTCATAACCATCATTTTCTAAACATTATTCTGAAATTAAATTCCTTCTCATGGAAGGTATAAATAGAACATCATGCAAAATAATAGTAAAACCATTACTAATTTCTAATTGGAGTTCTCCAATGGCTTCAACTTATGTCTTGATGCCGTTAGCAATACTAATTGTTCTTTATTTTCTTGATAACGTTATCGTCATACCAAATCCCTGTAAAAAATTAGCAACATGAATAGTTGCACCCGAGTCAATCCACCATGTGGTGACAGAATAATCTTACAAATATTCATCTATTTCTGTAATATCACACTTATCATTCCTATTCATCTATTTTAGGAATTCCACATAATCCTTCATGTGGTGCTCATCCTTTTTGCAATGTCTGCATACACCCTTTGAGACATCATGTTATTTCATAAGAGATTTTCCTTTTTTGCTTATAAGAGGAGTCTTTAGAGTCATTTGAATAACTCTTATAGTTCTTCTTAGGGGAAAATTATTTCTTCCCCTTATTATGCTGCACATGGTGAATTGAATCACCACATGCCACCTTAATTGTTTCCTCTTCTTGCACATAGTTTGAAATCAACTTCTCCAAACTCCAGTGTTTTGGCTGCGAGTTGTAGTTGATCACAAAATACTCAAAATCCTTAAAGATAGACATCATAATCAAATGGATGATAAAATCGTCCTTGAGCTCCATGTCCATTGGCTTCAGCTTTGAAGCCATGTTTCTCATCTTAAGTATGTGCTCTCTAACTCCCCACCATGGTATTTCTCCGTGACGAGCTTCTTAATCAGTGTGCAAGCATACGCCTTGGAAGAGCAATGTACTAACTTTCCACCTTCTTGAGATACTCTTTTGTAATATCAAAATATGTGATATAACTCGTAATAGCTTCCATGATGAAGTTCTTAATCAACATTAGGTATTTACGATTCGACTGATTCCACTTGCATGATTTAAATCATACTTTATTCTTACATCTACGAAGTCTCGTGACCTCACAACAAAAGCCTCCTGTCTCTCACCCTCATGGATCATAGGCTCCGTGGGATCAGTGGGACGATCATGCATTAATGCAAGATCGATATCACATAGCGCAAGCGCTATCTCAATGTTCTCTCTGCATGAACCATAGTTCTCACCATTGAGAGACTCAATGGTGGAGAGCCGACTTAGCATATTGCCTGATAAGGAACAATTTTCAAAATAGGGTTAAACAATAGACACAATATAGTATATAAAAAAATTTAACATTGGTCAAAATTTAACGTGTGACATACTTAAAAGGAAATTAATTCTCTATCAACATGTGGAAAAGTTGTGTATAAAATATAGCATACTTAGAAGGAAATTATATACTTATCAGGAAATATGCTAAGTCAGCTCTCTGCCATTGAGCCTCTCAATGATGGGAGCTACGTTTCATTGCAGAGAGAACATTGAGATAGCGGTTGTGTTATGGGATATTGATCTTGCGTTAACGCATGATTGTCCCACTGAGTCTGTGGAGCCTGTGATTCGTGAGGGTGAGAGCCAGGAGGCTTTTTCCATAAGGTCATGGGACTTCACAGATGTAATAATGAAGTACGACTTAGATCGCGCCAAGTGGAATCTATTGAATCGCAAATGCCTTATGGCGATTAAGCGCTCCATCACAGAGGCTATTAGGGGTTCTATGCCACATTGTGATACTGTAAAAGAGTATCTCAAGAAGGTGGAAAATCAGTATACTAGTTCTTACAAAACATATGTTAGCATGTTGATTAAGAAACTCATCACGGAGAAATACCGTAGTGGGGGAGTTAGAGAGCACATACTTAGAATGAGAACACGACTTCGAAGCTGAAGCCAATGGACATGGACCTTAAGGATTATTTTGTCGTCTATTTGATTATGACATCTCTTTCTAATGATTTTGAGTAATTTGTGATCAACTACAACTCACAACCAAAATGTTAGAGTTTGGATAAGTTGATTTCAAGCTGTGTGCAAGAAGAGGAAACAATTAAGGAGGCATGCAGTGATTCAGTTCACTATGTGCAACATAATAAGCGGAAGAAACACTTTCCCCTAAGAACCATAAGAGTTATTCAAATGACTCTAAAAACCCCTCTTATACAGAAAAAGGAAAAGCTCCGATAAAGGAACATGACGTCCTGAAGGGTGTATGTTACACTGCAAAAAGGAGGATAGCCACATGAATGACTGTGTGGAGTTCCTAAAATAGATGAACAAGAATGGTAAGAATGAAATTACATTAATAGATGAATCTTTGTACTTAGATTATTCTGCTACCACATGGTGGATTGACTCAGGTGCAACTATTCATGTTACTAATTATTTGCGAGAATTCGTTATGATGAGAACATTAGCAAGAAAATAAAGAACAATTAGAGTTTCTAACGACATCGAGACAAAAGTTGAAGTCATTGGAGAACTCCTATTATAAATTAGCAATAGTTTTACTATTATTTTGCATGATGTACTCTTTCTACCTTCCATGATAAGGAATTTAATTTTAGTATAATGTTTAGACAATGATGGTTATGATTGTCATTTTAGTGACAAATGATGTTCTATTATTTTTGATAATAAAGTTGTGGGTTTTGTTTTCGAGCATGATAAGATTTATTTACATTCTCTGAATGAATCTATGAATGCTATAAGTGTTGAAACGTCTAGTCTAAAAATAAAAAGCACAAAAGAATTGATGATGTATGTTTGAAATTATGGCACTATCAGTTAGGCCATATTTCGAGGGCGGATTGAATGCCTTGTTAAGGAATAAATTCTTCCGCCTTTAGAATTTTCATACTTTGATCAATATATCAATTGCATTAAAGGAAAATACATCAAACAAATTAAGAAAGGCATGAAGCGAAGCACATGAGTTTTAGAAATAATTTAGACAAATATCTGTGGTCTGTTTCTTGTGACGTCTTTAGATGGTTATGATTCATTCATAAAGTTTACATATGATTATTTATGCTATATTTATATTTATCCAATTAGAGACGATCTCTTTGGATAAATTTAATATATTTATGGATTAAGTTAAAAACAAACATGATCTAAAGATTAAAATAGTAAGATCTAACCGTGGGGGAGTATTATGGTCGGCATACCCCTTATGGCCAAATTCCTAGATCTTTTGCAAGGTTTCTTTAGGAAAATATCACAATAGCCAAGTATTCTACCCCGAACGAACCTCAGCAAAATGGGGTGGCAGAAAGACACAATTGCACCTTAATGGATATGGTAAAAAGTATGCTAAGTTATTTCATTCTATCGATTAGTTTGTGGATAGAGATATATATTAAAAATTGTCGTGTCCCTAGTAAGTCGATGCCTAAAACACCGTATTAGTTATGGATTGGATGAGAGCCTTCGCTAAATTATTTTAGAGTGGGGGGTTGTCCTACTGAGGCTAAATATTTTAACCTAAACATCGATAAGTTAAATTCTAAGACAGTAAGTTGCTATTTTATTGACTATCTAGGTAAGTCTAAGGGTTTTCGTTTGTACTGTCTTGGTAGACATACTAAGTTTATAGAAACAAGACACATAGTCTTTTTAGAAGACATTATGATTAGGGGGAGCATGGTACTTAGAGAAATCAGCCTTGAAGATAAGTGGATATGTGTACCTACTAATATGATTCAAGAGCCAATTTTTCATGTACCTATGGTAGAACCTATCTATCCAACACCTATGTTTGGACCTTCATCAACAACACCTGTTGTTCATGAGGATCCTATTGTTTAGGAACCTGTATTCCCAAATGTTGCTAATGAAGAATAAGAAGAACAACCCCAAACTTAGATAATGATGTGCCAATCCAAAAACATCAGAAGATCACAAGAGTAAGAAGATCTGACTATTAGATTTATATGAGTGAAGAATTTCAAATGGAAAGTGATCCCGCCTCTTTTGAAGAATCCATGAGAAGTCCTCACTCATCCAAATTGCTTGGGGATATGTAAGATGAGATGAGGTCTATGAGTACCAAAAAAGTTTGGAAAATAGAAGAGATTCCTAAAGGACTCAAAACAGTAGGTTGTAAGTGAGTTTACAAGATCAAACATGACTCCCAAGGAATATTGACAAATTTAAGGCCAAACTTGTTGCAAAAGATTTCACTCAAAGAGAATTAATAGATTATAATGAAATTAGTGGCACATTATGACTTAAAATTACATCAGATGGATATAAAGACGACATTTGTCAATATGGATATAAATGGGAATGTCTATATGGCAGAACCCAAGGGTTTTGATGTAGAAGGGAAAAATTTGGGATGCCATTTAACCAAGTCTATTTATGGACTAAAACAAGCCTCTAGGCAATGGTACCTCAAATTTGATGAGACCATAAGAAATTTCAGGTTTAAGGAAAATGAAGAGAACAACTACATTTATGCTAAGTGTAAGAATGAAAATTTTATTTTCCTTTATGTACGTGGATGACATCTTGCTTGCAAGTAGTGATGTCAATATAATGTTAGAAACTAAGAAGTTCTTGTCCTCACATTTTAACATGAAAATCTTGGTGAAGCTTTCTATGCATTAGGAATTGAGATTCTCTAAGATAGAAATAAGGGGGTATTCACTACAACAAATCAAGCAACTTCCGTCGGCATCTGGCCGACAAAGGCATTTCAACGGAAAATAGCTAACTTTTGTCGGCCACGCGGGACCGATGGAAGTTATCGGGATATTTTGCCACATCAGCAAAAAACATAACTTCCATTAGCCAGGCGTGGGCCGACAGAAGTTACGAGTTTTTTGTCGCGTCAGCAAAAGTCCATAACTTTTATTGGCCCATGCGTGGCGGATGGAAGTTAATGCCCACTAACTTCCATCAAATGACCATAGCCGCCAGAAGTTAGCTGGATTTTTTTGTTTTTCTAATTCTCCCAATCACATTCACATCCAACCACAAAATCAAAAATTCACATTGACATATCTAAAACATAATCACACATTCACATTCACATCCATAAACACATTCACATATTCACAAAACATTCACATTCTCCACTTTCACAAACCATTCACCTCCACATTCACAAACCATTCACCTTCACAAACCACAAACTTAACCATTCACCTCCACATTCACAAACCATTCATATTCACAAACCCCAAACTTAACAACTCACCTCCACATTCACAAATCATTCACATTCTCCACTTTCACAAACCATTCACATTTACAAACTTAATAATTTAAAGTCACAAATCATATTTAAAGACACAAGTCGTGTTCAAATCCACAAGTCATGTTCAAATCCATAAATAGACAAGTCATACTCACTCAATACCATCACTTGGTTGGTTCTAATTATGGGCTCCGACGCTGCCTCTTGGATCAATCATATTTGAAACTGAGGGTCCATCCTAACCGGGAGTATGAATAATCTGAAGCAATATATAAAATTAGGGAAACATTATCAACTAACGAGCTAACTCAAATAACAATCTAAACGCTAAATCAAGTAACTCAAGTAACAACATGTCAGGAGATACCTTAGCTGTAGGAGGAGCACCAACTAGAAAAATGATGGTAGGGGAGTCATCGATTGGAACTACGACATGTCAAGTCCTTGCTGCTAGGCTATTTACTATACATGTTGTAATGCAATCAGTTAGTTTTAAACCTATTGCTAAATGCTATATAGTTTTAATACGACAAACTGAACTTACATGCATCATCGCCTGCTGTTGTGCAAAGCAAGCAGCATAATACTCTTGATACTGCCTCATTTGCTCGCATGACTGCCTCAATTCTTCTGTCATTTGAAGCACTTCCGGGTTTTCTTCTGAGCGGCGATGGCTAGAGATAACTCCTGAGGAGCCTTGCGACGATTGAGTTGACTTCTAAGCTCTCACCGCCTTTGAGTCAATTACTCCATTGAACATAGAATACCTACAACATTGAATACATTAGTTACTATTATAGTACCACACACAAAACATTGAGAAACATCATCTCACCATCCAATGCTCTTACCACCTCCACTATAATACACGACCATTGGGTCGACAGGTTGCCTCCACCAATCATACTCCTTTCCATGGAGTTGAACCAATTGTTGACCATACTGCATCTGCAAAGAACCAACAATGCCGATTAGACGGAGAAAAATGAAGCAAACTCTTAAAATTGTTAACATCTCACCAAATAATCTGTGACTGACTGACTACACAATGTATCTAGATGTGAAGGATCTACTCCTTTATGACCACCTATATAAACCTCGATGTCACTTGGCTCAACACTAGTTTTAGCTTCCTGTAGATTGAGTTAGTCACCTTACAATGCATATATAGATAAAGTGACAAGTGTAGAACTTATCTATGCTTTGGATCCATTCCACGACAAAGCCTTTTCTTCTCAGAAACTGTAATACCCAAAATTTTCAGAGAAAATAAAAATACCTTTTATTATATTTTCTGGAAATGATAAATTTTGAAATACCTTTAATAACCTTGTATGCCTAAATGAACTAGAACCTAGGTGAAATATCCAAACCATAGGCTAGAAAATTTTGTATATGATCCCAAGACCAAGACATATTTTGAGAATTTTTACAAATTTTTACCACTCTCGGAAGCAACCCAAATATTTTAAACTAAATTCAGCAATTAAATTTATTCAGAAAAGTATTTTAAACAGTAATGGGCCCCCTCCCCCTCTTCTCCCTCCACCGGCCGGCCCAGCCCACTCCTCCCCGTGCCCGTACTAACAACCAGGCCCCACTGGTTAGTGACCCCTCCCTCTGCGCGGTCGCGCCCGACGCTTTGGCCCCACCCGTCAGTCGCCTCGCCCTCGCCTCACGCTCGCTGACCGGTGGCCCCCACTCGTTAGACTCGTCGTCTCTGCGAGATTTGCCCCCAAATCCTCCCCTCACCGGCCGAAGCCCTAACTCCCCTCGGATCCACCCTCGCCGGCCCCCTCCCATTAATTCGTCGCCAGCATTGAATCCTCCGTGCCCCGCCGACCGTTTCCCCCATTACTCCACCACGTCATCGCCCTAGAACCGTCGTCCGCATGCATGGAAAGAGGCTCGCCAGCGTTGAAGTGCGTTTACTCTCAGCCTCCCCCGATTGCGCCCCCTATGCCCCCACCGGTGCCTCTATTTAAGCCCTCGACCACTCCGCGTCCAGCTCGCACGTCCGTTTGCCCTTAGACCGAACAGAGCGCCCGCGACACCTCTTTTAGCACCACACCACCGCCCTCGCTCCAGCCGTTGCTCGCCGTCACCGGAGTCCCCCTCTGTCCTCGACGACCGAACCAACGTGACCTCTGAAGCCTCCCCGACCTCGGCCACCACTCCTTCGACGATGAACCCCACCGGAACCCCACCGCCGACAAGGGACCCGAACACCTTCGCCGCCCCCCGCTCGTCGCCGGCCATGCTCCGATGACCTCTCGCCTCACCAACGGTACCATCATGTTCCCCTTGTCGTCCTAGTTCTGTTTTAGTCCTTAGATCTGACCGCCGTCGCTCGCCGTGGCCGCTAGGCTCTCGCCGTCACCAGAGAAGATGACCGGCACGGGTAGAGTACCCGTGCCGTGTTGGATTCGATCGCGACCGTGCGATCACGATCGGATGGCATAGATTATATCGCACGTTCAGTTTAATCTAGCCCGTCGGATCGCAGCGAAGGGGTACGTTTTTAATCTGGATCATCTGTTAGTATTTAAAAATTGTGTTTAATCTGAACCCTACATCACATACCGCTTAAACGTTTTAATCCTGGCCGTTGATCACCACTTAACGCCCCTGCCTCACTTCCGAGCATTTGTAACACCCCAGAAATTAAAAAGGATTAAAATAAAAGAAAATATTATTTAAATTATTTTTGGATTTATTATTAAAGAAGAAATCACAAAAGAGCCTAAATAAAACCAAACAGGGAGAAATACTCAAAATTTGGACCTGAAAATTTTATGAGATAAACTAGAGACCAAAATATAATTTTAGGAATTTTTACAAATTTTTATCAACAGTGATTCAGCCCTTAATCAAATATTTGATTTTCTGGAATTAAATTTAATCGGAAAACAGTTTTTAAGCTTATTGGGCCGAAACCCTGAAACTCCCCTCTAAAGCCTTTTAGGCCCAGCCCATTATCGCCCACCCACTGACAGGAGGGGCCCGCCTGTCGGCGCCGCTCCCCTCTCTCCTCCCGCTCGCGCCCCGCCTCGGCCCCACCAGTCAGCCTCTTCGCACTCCCCTTCGCCCGCTGACAGCCATGGCCCGCGTGTCGGCCCTTTCCTTTCTCGTTCGCTCGCTGACAGGTGGGGGCCACCTGTCAGATCCTTCGTCTTCGATGGAAGGGGATCGCTCCCCTTCCCCTCTCCGGCGATTGCCTTCTGCTTCCACGCCACCGGCCGCCCGATCTCGCTCGATCGCCCTCGGATCACTTTCCCCAAGCACCGCCGACCCCCCTTCCATCTGCAAGCCACGCGTTTTAGCAGGAATGGAAGCTCGCCCACGCAAATGGAACCCTCGCCGGCGCAAAAAGAGAAACCCTTCGGGTTTCCTCCATTTTGCCCTGCCTTATACATCGCCAGTAACCCCTATAAAAACCCCTCGGCTCACCGCACTCCGCCCACACCTCCTAAGCCCTAACCGAGGCCTTCAGAGCGCCGTCACCCTCTTCTTCGAGCTTCGGCTCTGCTCCACCTCCGGCGAGCGATCGCCGTCGATCCCGACCCCCTTCGCCCTAGCCACCGCCACCGGAGTGATCGTCGACCACCGCCCGACCTCGGCCACCCTTCCGTTGGCCGTGGACACCGCCGGATCGCCGTCGCCGACAAGCACCCGAACGCTCTACTTCGTCTACCCTCGCCGCCGGCCGCCGTCCGTCGCCTCCGTCGCCGCCAGAGGTACCATCGTGATCGCTATCCTCCCCGCGTTCCATTTTTGGCCCTCGCTAGGCCCCTAAGCCCTCGCCGTCGCCACCGTGGCCGCACCCGAGGCCGCCGTCGCCGGAGACGAAGGCGGTACTCGACCCCTTAGCGCGTGCCGTGCCGGATTCCATCTGAGCCGCACGATCGCGAACGAAGGGCACATATTAAATCTCACCCGTAGATCTGGTCAAAGGGGTACGGGGCGATCGCAGCCGTCGATCGTTACTTGAACCCCAGGATCAATCTGGTGCGTCCACATATACCCTTTCGCCACGTTTTAATCTGAGCCGTCCGATTTCATTAAAGCCCTCCCGCCTCGCGCTCAGCCGCCAGATCTGGATCCTACGGCCCTGGATCGGCCGGTCCACGTGCACAGTAGCGCGGTCCACTGTGGGCCTAGCTCACCGTGGACCAGAGCCCATTTCTGTTTAAATAAAATTTCAGAAAATTGATTTAAACTTTGAAAATCCATATCTTGCTCATTTTAACTCCAAATTTCACCATTCAAATTTTGTTAAATCCAGAATATATTCTCTACACATTGATGCCATAAAAACAGTATGTTACTGTTACCCAAAATATTTTTAGGAAATAAAAGAATAAAAACCCCTTAGGGATAAATATTAATTCAGGAAAATAAATGAGAAAAGCCTTGAGAAAAATAAGATTATTGTTTATTCACCAAACATCAGAATAATGAAGCTTTATTCAACATAATAAAACCCACAATATGTATGTTTGTTATTTGGTGGATTTTATCTATTTATTGAATGTATTGTTATTTTCCGTAACGAGAAGACTACGAGTTCGTCGAGGAGTAGGAGTTGTACCCCGAGGTTCCTCCATCACCATTTGCTGATCAAGGCAAGTCATCGACCATCTCTGTGGAAACAGTTGATCATAATTGAGCCCATGTTTCAATAGATTATCGCTATAACCCATAGGTTAATATTGCATTAGTCAAATATTCAAGCCTTACACTTATATTTATTAGATCCCCGTCCTTGTGTGCAAACCCAAGCCATGCTTATTGAGCCTTAACTCCTTGTCACTCTACTATAAATATATTAGCTAGTGCCCAATGTACCGGCACAACTGCTATAGGTTAAAAAGAACGAGTCATAGATAGCTGGATTCTGTATATGAATTTCCCTGTTATTCTCGTCTCTGGACTCTGTTGGAGTTGGCTAGGTTATAAGTATGGTGGGTTCCGGGTGCAAGCTCGGGCACTGGTTTGTCGCACCCGGGGCACTATAAGGATCCGGTCTGCGGGATCTGTTGCAAAGCACTTCCGTACCAACCACAAGTCTAATGGGTAAGTCCTAACTGGAAGTATGGAATACTCCGGCTTGATGCACCATAGAGGAGGGGGCAAGGGGCTAGCCTGCGGGCGACTTGTACCGACGAGGCTCAAGGGGGGGTATGGTGGGGCTCCGATGCGTCGGGACACCATATGAAACCCATAAGAGGGTGCTATTGAGTCGGGGAGGACTATATGGAAGGTTTTGGCACGAGTTCCCATGTGATGGGTCATCTCGTTACACTTCGGTGTAGGTGATGAGTGCGTGCCTTGTGGGTACAGTGGTACATCTCTGATCAGAGTAATTTAATCTTTTCGAAAAGCCGAGCCCACGGTCAAGGGCGGGTTGTGCGACTACTCGCAGTTAGTTTACAATTGTTGAATGTTCAAGTTATTCATGGCACGTAAGGACTGTTGAGCGAGGTGGGGCTGACTGTACCCCTCGAGTTAGAAGATGATGATACACATGCACATGTTTACTTTTCCGTACTATAAATTGCTCTCATTTAAAGCTTTACAATTATGCTGCTTCCGCTAAACTAGCCACTATCTCCCTTGTTATTACCTTGCATTATATTTGCATTCGGTGGCTTGCGGAGTACATCTGTACTCACCCCGTTGACTTACAACATCAGAGCCAGTCTACTACGAGGAGGATGAAGGTATGGAGTAGCGACCCAGTCAAGGCGAGACTGGAAGGAGGCGTTCATCTAGGACCCTTATTTTATTAGTTTCTCTTCACCTTATTCACTTTTGTATTAATGCGGTCTACGAACCGTGAATGATTGTTCGTATTGTACGTGGTCGCATGATGAACGTCTTGTTTTATTGATTTTCTATGGAATTTCAATAAAGTCCTGATTTATTAAATCAGGGCGCGACAAGATGGTATCAGAGCTGACTTGACTGTAGGAAGCCAAACAGACCTGACCTTAGGACTTATATATTCACTATATTTTACAAAAGAATACTTATCCTCTCATCTCCGAGGTTTTTACAAAAACTTCCCTCTTTTGTAGATGCCGGTCCGTACCATGAATGGGAACCTTCGTGACGAGGCCGGATTCATTCGCGAGCTACGCATGCTCGTCAGTTTCCTCGGATTCGAGCATGAGCCGATGTACCATGGAGTCTTCCCCGACGAGGAAGAAAGCTTCTGCGAGGTCACCGTCGTCGTCCAGCCCTCCCCTCAGACCGCTCACACCTACCGCGGAGGGGGACCTACCTTCCTGGTTGCCAGCCAGCGCACCGCTCTCCAGGCACTCACGGAGCTCCGGATGATCTACGACAGCGAGCTCTACGACACGGACTTTCGCTTCGTGCCTCTTCGCACTCCAGGGAGTCCCCACAGCGTCTTCGTCAGCACTCTCTCCTAGTATTCCGCGATGGAATCCATGCGATTGG
>JAAALK010000080.1:32187709-32285192 GCA_019279435.1 Zizania palustris
CCCATATATTAACGATTTAACATACTATAGAACAGACTCTATAGTATAATGACAATAAATCAATAATAAAGATTAAGAGTAACAGTATAACTAGTTGGAAAATACTGAGATTTGATTTCTACACTTGCAGTGTCCACTTTCCACTTGTTGAGATAACCACATAATTTTAACAATGTTTTATTCTTCGTATTAAAAGTGGCGTCAAGTGTTTGGTGACCAAAGGAGCAGAGGTGAACCTAAGATACTTGGGTGGTGGCCGAGGATGTTCAAAAGGCAATAAAGAGAAAGAATGTTCCAGAGAGCTTGTTCCATGACAGGAGCGCGGTCACATAGAGAGGTATAAGGTAGCAAAGAAGACTGCTAAGCGAGCTGTGAGTGAGGCAAAGGTGAGCCTATGATGATCTTTACCGAAGACTAAGTACAAAAGAAGGGGAGAAGGATGTCTATAAGATGGCTAGGATTCGGGAAAGGAAGACAAGGGACCTCAACCAAGTTAAATGCATTAAAGATGAGATGGATCAACTCTTGGTGAAAGGACAAGACATCAAACAGAGGTGGCAGAGGTATTTGACAATCTTTTCAATGGTGAGAATGAGATTATGGACACCCAATTGGATGACTCCTTTGATGATTTAAATAGATACTTTGTACGCAGGATCCAAGAGTCAGAGGTCAAAGAAGCTTTAAAGAGGATGAAAGGGGCAAGGCGATGGGTCCGGATGGTATCCCAATAGAGGTGTGGAAATGCCTTGGGGATATTGCTATCGTTTGGCTAACCAAGTTGTTCACCATATTTTTCGATCAAACAATGCCCGATGATGGAGGAGTACATTAGTACCAATCTTCAAGAACAAGGGAGATATTCAAAGTTGTACCAACTATCGAGGGATTAAGCTCATGAGCCACTATGAAGCTTTGGGAGAGAGTTATTGAGCATCGCCTAAGAGGAATGACGCATATCACCATGAACCAATTTGGATTCATGTCTGGAAGGTCAACCATGGAAGCAATTTTTTTAATAAGACAGGTCATGGAGCGGTATAAGGAGCAAAGAAGGACTTGCACATGGTTTTTATCGACTTGGAAAGGCCTATGATAAAATACCTAGGAATCTCATATGGTGGGCATTGGATAAGCATAAAGTCCCAACAAAGTATGTTACCTCATTAAGGACATGTATGACAAGGTTGTGACTAGTGTCCGAACAACTGATGGTGATACAAATGTTTTCCCGATTAACATAGGACTACATCAAGGTTCAGCTTTGAGCCCTTATCTATTTGCCTTAGTGATAGATGAGGTCACGAGGGATATACAAGGAGATATCCCTTGGTGTATGCTTTTCGCTGACGATGTAGTTCTAGTAGATGAAAGCCGGGAAGGAGTAAATAGAAAGCTAGAGTTATGGCGTCAGACCCTAGAGTCAAAAGGATTTAGAATTAGCAGGACCAAAACCGAGTATATGAGATGTGACTTTGGTACTACAATTAGTGAGGATGGAGATGTAAGCTTGGGAGGCCAAGTAGTACCAAAGAAGGACACCTTCCGTTATTTGGGATCGATGCTTCAGAGAGATGGTGATATTGATGAAGATGTTAGCCATAGGATCAAAGCGGGGTGGATGAAATGGCATCAAGCATCGGGAGTCCTATGTGACAAGAGTGCCATAGAATTGAAAGGCAAGTTCTACAGGACGGCGATTAGGCCTGCTATGTTATATGGGTCTGAGTGTTGGCCTACTAAGAGGCGGCATATCCAACAACTATGTGTCACAGAGATGTGTATATTGCGTTGGATATGTGGGCACACAAGATTGGACCAGAGAGAAACGATGACATACGATCGGCTAGGAGTAGCGCCAATTGAAGAAAAGCTTATGCAACACCGGTTGAGATGGTTTGGGCATGTCCACCGAGACCCCAGAGGCACCGGTGCACAGAGGTATCATAAGACGGGTCAATAATGTGAAGAGAGGTAGAGGGCGACCAACTTGACATGGGAGGAGGAAATCAAAAGGGACTTGAAGGAATGGAATATCCCAAAGGAGTTGTGTTTGGATAGAAGTGCTTGGAAAGAAGCTATCCACGTGCCCGAACCGTGATTAGGCCTTTTCCCTTTTAGTGCTCTTAAAAGCTTTTCCCCTCCCCTTTCTCTCTCTCTCTCTTTTTGGTGACTTCTTGTTGGGTTTCAACTCTAGCCTACCCCAACTTGCTTGGGACTAAAAGGCTTTGTTGATGTTGATGTTGATGATGTTTTATGCTTCGTATTCATGCAACATATAAAATATAAGCAAACACTCATAGTAAGATATAATTTACCTAGAAAATAAACAAAAATTAGAAACTAGAATAAACATGAATGACAATAAAAAACACTTGGGTTCAAATCAGGCAGTAGCAAATACACACTCATAAGTATCAGATAACAGTTTTAAATTAGACAGTAGCAAAGACACACAAGTATACAACTAACAATCTAATTATCTAAATAAGCAAACCATCATTCAAGGGGAAGCCTCCAGATCAATCTTTAGTTGGTGGAGGTCCATCATCAGTATGAAGAGATTCTTCATCCTCCTCCATTGCTGCAGTTGAATCAAATTCTCCTTGTACATGCTGATCTTTGTCTTCGATGTCATCTTCTTCAAAATTATCTTAAGTCGTTGTCTTCCTTGGACATTTCTTGTTCCTAGCATATGTATGCTTGACAAAGGCAGTAGCACTAGGCAGACGTATGTTACATCCTTGTAGGCCCTCAGTTGCATCAATAACTAAATCCACATGATCTCAAGTCATGGCATTACCATCACCTTCATGAACTGGTTCACAATTTTCATCAACCAATTCATTTTCCATTGAAATTCTTCAAGGAAGAGTGGGTTATATTTCTTTCCCTTCGATCCAAGATCTCTATTTTAAAAAATATTTCCATCTTTCGGTTGTAGCTAACTACACCAACTTGTTTAACCTATTATGCTCTAACCATTTTATCTTTTTGGTATGGACCTACACAAAATACAATGCAAAATCACATATCATGCAAAGATATTGCTACCAAACTCCAATTACTTAGTAGTAGCACTTACATGAGAAAATGCACTCCAATTACGCTCACATCTAGATGCCACACAACAAGGCTAATGATTCTTTTTGCTAAAATTTAGAGCTCATATGCTAGACCACCGTATGCACCACACACAAAGAATTTTAATTTATATTAAAAATATACAATTCCATTGTTAGTTTGTTAGCAAACAATGTAACCAAGGAAGAAGGAAAGGGAATAGTTGTACGAAATTTACTTGGATTTTTTTCTATATCTATCTCTTATTGATCCTTGATTTGAGAAGGAGTCACCTTCTGACCTCTCATAGTCATCAGCTTGCTTACTGATCTAGGCATGTTCATCATCACTCACCATCTTCTACATAACATCATTAAACATCAATCTTAGCGTTACATCTTTTATCCTATCTTTCTCCCTTATGGCAAAGAAATTACCTGGATTCAAGTATAGAGTTGGCCCATACAACTTTTGATCCATTTAGTTTTCTCATCTCTTGTCATATAATTCTAGTACCTATTTAACTAAATTTGGTTTGTCTTTCAAAAAATCCTTGATTGTGGTCTTTGCAACATCCATGGCTACCATGATCTCAGGAGCTATCGATGTCTCATCCCCATCTACTATTCTCAGTGTAATGAAAAGTAGTTGTGAAGCTCTTAGGCAATTTTTCAATTTATTCCAAAATGGCATTGAAAGGACAATATTCTCGACTTCTTGGCCTTTTTGAGAAGTGGACAAGTTGGTAGCGTGTCATTCATCACTAACAAATAAATTTATCAAGCCATTTTTGTGCTTATGCATACTTGCTAATGTGAAAAATAAAGTAGCAAAGTGAGACATAGTGTTAGTGTTTTTTTGTCACACTTTGACACACACGTGGCCTAGGAGATCTGCTTAACTCCAGTGCAAGTCCTACATTCTCATAAAAAGGGTTCAGTGTCAATCTGTTTGACCCTGCAACTTATAAGGAAGCGGGAAGGATAACTCGTAGCATAGGCTGATCGGTTGGTGAAGCCGATGACTGCGGCGGAGATAGTGAAGTCGGATGGAATACTATGTTGATCGGCCTATGGCCGAGGACCATGGCTGAACCAATCAGGCGAGCATGCCATCGGCCGATGAGATAGATAATTTACGCATGTGGCCGATGAGGGATTTCTGACAGCATGTATGATATGACGTCAAATTGAAGATTGCATGTCAGTTTGTACTCTAATAGAAATAAATAAAATGGGCCAGATAACATGTCTATATCATAAAAATCATCACCAATAACTAGATTGGATCTAACCAAGAGAGTAGTAGTCCATGATAATCTTAATAATATGTCAAAGTATCGGGCATGCTTTATTTATATGAACGATATACAACATGAAAGAGATACAATAGCAAGATATGTTCGACCTAACCGATGAAGCCTCAAACTATCACATCTAGATCACATCGATCTAAGAGATCAATCTGATGCAGCTTTAGACCTAGCTAATACACCGAGGATATCGGCGATCGTACTGTTTTGACGTTCACCTCAAGATATCAAATTGATGTAGTCGTGAGGATATTGACCTAATCGATATGGTTGTCGGGGGTGGCGGGACTCACCTCTTCGCCGGAGATCGAAATGATGCAGCTCAGCTTCAAATGTCGAATCCCACCGGGATTAACCTTAGAAGACAAGGGTGGCGATTGTAGGACCGAAAGTAGCGACCAGAGGGGGGTGAATGGGTGCCTAAAAATTCTTTCGAATCAATGGCCTGCTCCCAATACCCAACGCACTCTAAAGACTAAACAACACAGAAAGAACAGATCGCCTAAGTCTAAAGGTATCTATGAACCCGTTTAGAAAAGCCTTCTAACGTCCATTTGAAAAAGCTTAAAACCCTTCGAAGCGGCAAAAGCTAAGAGAATCGAATGGACTCAAGACGGGCAACAGGAGTGAAGGTTTCTTCAAAGTCAATACCCTCTTTTTGGCAAAAACCCTGGGCAACTAGTCGAGCTTTGTTGCGCACCACAACCCATCTTCACCTTGTTTGTTCTTGAACACCCACTGGTTCCTATGGGGTTGCATCCCGGTGGCGGCTCAACTAGTGTCCAAACCCGATTACGGACAAAATTCTCAAGCTCTTCTTGCATAGCATTAATCCAATTTGAATCAGAAAGAGCATGAGAAAACATCTCTGGGCTCAAAAGATGCAACAAAAGCAGATTCAGCAAACACAACAAGAGAGGTAGATGAACGCAAAGTTCTCTCAGTCAAATCACCGATGATGAGCTCTGAGGGGTGATCACGCTGAACTGCTCGGGTTCCCTGGTGATCTGAAGTCACCTCACCGGAGTCAGCAGCTGGCACCTCTGGACTCGACTGAGGGGGCTCGATCGAAGTGGAAGAAGTGATCAGAGGTCCGCCCCATCCTCAGTCGAAGTCTCAGAATGTGGGGGCTCTGCCGGGGGTGCAGAAGGCCCACCCTCATCAGCAGCTGGAGTATCCTCATCTTCCTCGAAGATGGACTCTCCGAGCTCATCATCCCCAGAAAGCTCAAAAGAAGGAGTTAAAGAAGGCAAGGACTCGTCAATGAAACTTCGCAAGTCTCGACAAGCTGCTGGTAGTCGAGGTTCCAAACACGGAAATCCTCGAGAATGCAAAGCGTAACCAAGAAAAACAGCCGTCCCAGCAACGAGACTCAAACTTGTCCAAATGCCCTCCCCTTTTTGAGCACAAAGCACTTGCAGCCAAACGCTCGCAAGTGGCTCACCTTGGGCTGTCTGCCAAATCACAACTCATATGAGTCTTACCTAGGTAGCTCTAAGAAAAATGCGATTGGCCAGATAGCAAGCCGTGTTCATGGCTTCAGCCCAAAAACACCTAGGAGTCTTGTGCTCATCGAGCATCGTCCTGGCCATCTCGACTAGCGTGCAGTTCTTTCGTTCCACAACGCCATTCTGTGGGGAGTGTAAGGAGAACAAAACTGATGGTCCAGACCCTGATCACTACAGAAGCTGACGAACTGAGAGTTCTTGAACTCAGAGCCGTTGTTGGAGCGAATTGCTCGCATCTAACCATTGTTCTCATTCTTCAGCTTCAAAATCAGGTCATGAACAAACTAAAATGTTTCATCCTTAGACTCCAAAAAGAAAACCCACGAGAATCGAGAAAAGTCGTCAACAATGACAAGTGCGTACCACTTTCCACTGACTGAACATACCCGAGCTGGACCAACAATGTCCAAGTGTAAAGCTCGCCCGGATATGAAGTCATCACCTGAGTCACAGGTGAGTGAGAAGCGGCAACCCATTTTCTCATGACGATAGGGATGACAAAACTAGATCTTTCTCCATCTTAAGCTTGGCATCCTCGGATGAGGTCCATAGAGCTCAACCTGACTAGCAGATCAAAACTCAAATGACCTAACCTCCTATGTCACTTCCAGAGCTCAGAGGAGGATCTAGCAATCAAACAGTGAGAAGGGCCAAAAGAGCTAGAGAAGTCAATTCGAAAAACTTTACCAAATGGTAAGATCTGGCAAATCAAGACCCTCTAGAATCAAACACAGAAGAAATGCCCTTCTTAAAACGCACTTCCAAACCATCCTCAAGAAGTTGCGAAACAGAAATCAAGTTAAAGTTCAAATTTTTAACCAAAGCAACATTCTTCAATGAGAAATGATCTGAAATGCGAATTGAGCCAATGCCACTTACTTTCCCTTGACCACTGTTCCCGAATGTGATGTACTCCTTGGAGCTCGGGGGAGTGAGACTGGAGAACCATCTGCGATGTCCCATCATGTGGCGAGAACATCCTGAGTCCATGATCCAAACGTCCTCCAGTCCCTGATCCTGCACAATCAGTGGCTGTAAGTGGGAGCAAATGGTCTGGCACCAGGTTTAGCAAAAGAGCTAAACCAGTGTCGAGCCATCTGCTCAAAAGACGAAAAGCAGAAATCATCATGAGAGTTCGGACCAAAACGCGGCTCAAAGCGCGGTCCTCGGTTCTGCCTAAAGCCTCGGCCACGAGGTCCAGGACCGTAGCCAACACGACCTGGAGCTCTGCCGGAACGAACACCACCATCTGGAGCACGGGCATGAAATCCGTCTCCCCTACCACCACCTACACGACGCGGCCTTGCCTTCAGCCTCTCCCCGCGTCGAGGAACCCGCAGTCTACCACCCTGCTGGTAGAACTGCTCCTGATCACCACGAGCTCTCTCTGCTCTCTCAACCCGCTTCCTCCTGAAGTAAAACTCCGCAAGATGCCCGTCTCTCTAACAATACTCACAATGATAGGTGGGCTTCTTGGGATGTGGTTGAGGTTTAGGATTCTCGGGCTTGGTGGTGTTCAGTGTGGTCTTCTTGGGTTGAGAGGGTCCAGGAAGAGAGTCAAGAGAAGTGCGGGAGGTGTTTGGGCTTTGGAACCCAGATGGGCTTCTTGGGTGGAGCTTTGGGTTGTTCATGGATCACCATCCTTGGGCTGACAAGCCTGGAAGGACTCAGTGGAGTGAGTCTTGGGGTATCTCTGCTCAGGAGTCATTTTACTCCACTCCACTGCCCAGCTAATGGCACTCTCAAAGTCAGCCTTGGTGTAGGTGTAGCCTACCCCAAACCCATCCTGCCTCTTGAACTGCTGGATCATCAATGCGAGTTGTGGCCCTCTGGCACTGATCCAACTAAGATAGAACGGAGGTAAAAGTTCTCATTCTGAGAATTAGCTAGCTCCTCTCTCAAGGAAGCTAGAACCTCACCTGAGACAAGCAGGTCTCACACTCACTCTCTACTTGGACAGACTTTTCGGCTTTCAGCTTGATTAATTCCATTCTAAGAGACGACAGTTCTCAAAGACAGTGGGTGGAACTAATAGTGTCTCAAGCTCTAGCCTAGTCTGAGCAAGCTCAGCTCTCAACCTCTCCAAATCACCCAAATGCTCATCGCCCTTGGATTTCAGCTCAGCTAAGGCAGCTAGATGAGATGGGCAATCAACACAGGGTGCGGCGACAATGGCTTGAGCATATTTCAGCTCCAGCTAAGCGCTTTCAAGCTCAGTGGCCAAAGCGTCCCTCTCATCAACCCTTTCTGTGTACCTGGACTTCAAAGTCGACAGGTCACACAGAAGCACCTCACACTTCGGGCACTCACTGCTATCACCCAAGCAGGGGAAGATGATAGACTCTCAATTCTGCCGTTGGCTACGGCAAGCTCACTCTCTAACTCACCTATCCTCCTCTTGGCCCCCCTAAGCAGTTTTTCCCGATATTTCAACTCCTGACGATTGCTCTCAAGTAAATCAACAATTTCGCGTTCATAGGATGATACCTTGTTGTAGTCGTCGTCGGAGTCATCGGATGAGCTCTTTTCTTCCTTATCCCCAAGAGCCATTGAGCAGAAAGCTCTTGCGGGATCTTTGGCGCTGATGTGAGCGGCTCTTCGGTCTATCCTCGAAGGCCATGAAGCAAAGGCCCGCTGGATCGTCCTTGTCCTTCCCCTTCTTGATGATGATCTCCTCATCGCTTGAGCTCGATGAAGAGGAAGAAGACGTGACTGCTTGGAGTAGCTCTTCTCCATCTCAGCGAAGAAGGCCTTATCGCGCTTCTTGTTCGCTCGCCGGTAGTCCTTCAGGGCCTTCTTGAAGAATCTTGTCTTCGGCTTGCCCTTGTTGAAGAAAGAGCTCTCGTGCTTGCCGGAGTCGTGGAAGCCACCACCGGTGCCCTTCTTGTAGCCATTGCGCTTGGGGCAGTCGCAATGAAGTGTCCTGGATCACCACACTCAAAGCACCCGGATTTTGTGTCGTGTCTTTTGAACATTCTCTTGTCATAAACACGATGCACCCGGTTGTTAAAAAGACACAATCATCATCTCCCAAAGACTCAAGTTGGTCCTCAGTGATAGACATCAAGGAGAACCCAGCATAGCTCACAGAGGAAGGATCAACAGAAGGTGTAGCAAGGGCCAAGGACTTTGATCCTGAACCAGTGAGATTTGATCTCAGCTGGATATCAACCTCAGTGGCCTTCAGCTTGCTAAACAACTCAGAAATGGTCAAAGTGTCGTAAGAAGTGCTCTCAACGATAGAAGATACCTTGATCTCCCAGATCTTTGGGTCCAAGGTATGAAGAACCTTGAGCGCCTTCTCATGATCTGAGACTAACTGAGCACCCTCAGCCTTGTTGTCCCGAAGCTTGTTATGATCGACTGAAAACGACCAACAAGCCTCAACAGATTCACCCGGCTTCTGTGTGAAATTCTCATATTCACGTCGGTAGGTCTAATAGAGTCGAGCCTTGACCTGTGCTGTTCCCTCATGGTGTGCCTTGAGGGTAGCCCAGATCTCTCTCGTAGTGGAGAGATGGCTCACACGCTCAAACTCAGTGGGACCTAAACCAGAGAAAAGAATGTTCACAGCCTTACTATTGCTCAGATGCTGAGCAATGATACCAGCAGTACCATGCTCAGCGACTAGCAATATGACAAACGTGGTGTGAACGCAAATGTCCCAAATGTCCGAACCCTAGCTCATGAGATAGGCTCGCATGCGAGTCTTCCAATAGTTATAGCCATAGGCTTCCAAGGACGGGACCTTGCCAGGAGAAGTCATGATCACTACTGGGGTTTAGAACCAGTTAAGGTACGGAAAAAACCTAATCAGGCTCTGATACCACTTGTAGGACCGAAAGTAGCGACCAGAGGGGGGGTGAATGGGCGCCTAAAAATTCTTTCGAATCAATGGCCTGCTCCCAATACCCAACGCACCTCTAAAGACTAAACAACATAGAAAGAACAGATCGCCTAAGTCTAAAGGTATCTAGCCTAGAAGCAACTGTTGATAAACAGAGAAATGTCAATGCAGTGCTAATAGACAGATGAAAAGAGGACACGAGACAAGGCAAGATAAACTTCTCAGTAACAACAATCTAAGTGCACTATGAATGAGAAGAGAAGTTACTGTTCAAATCTGTCTCCTGTTCGGATCTTGGCGAAGCCTGCTTCGCCGGTCGAGGTCTGCTTCGGTGGTCGAAGCCTGCTTCGCTGTCGAAGCCTGCTTCGGAGATGGTTGATGAAGACGTGTTGAAGGTTGACAGATACGAGCCGAAGGTTGAATTGGTCTAGCCTAGCACAAGTGGAAAAAGCGAAGTATGCTTCGAAGCAACGTACGAGGGTAACGAAGCTTGCTTCGAACAGAGTACTTCGAAGTACAACCTTCGAACAGAGCTTCGAACACTACGCACAGAAAGACAACCTTCGAAGGAGTAGCGAAGCCTGTCACACGACAGAGAACCAAATTCTAAGCCTACACTCTACCTTCAAAAGAAACCAACCTTCGAACTAACACATTTAGATCTTCGAAACAGACAGCTGCAAACCCCGAGCGAAGTCTATCAGAGAGACTAGCTTCGAAGCCAATTTCGAAGCCTGTCAAAGTATCAACTTCGAACAGCTCAAAACAGAGAATACCTTCGCAAAGGTTGTCGAAGTGTGTTAAGCCAACAGACAGCACAAAACCATACTTCGAAGTTAACAGCACAGAGTGAAATCGAAAAACGAAGCCCTCGAAAATGTTAGATCGAAGCCTGCCTCACGGAGCTGAGGGACTTCGAACATAGAGAAGGGGCTTCGCTAGAAACAGCCAGAAAGGTATTCAGTCTTGTTCGCCTCGATCAAAAAGCTACGCAGAAAAAGCAAAGCCTGAGTACTAGTGTATTGTTGCTACAGTGTAGTAGTACTACTTGCAATAGTGCACAAGGACTAGTACTCACGGAAGAACAAAAACGACGCAACAGAGAAGCTTCTGTTCCCAAATAAAATCAGGTTGCACATGTAAACCGAAGCATTTACTCCTCAAAACAAACACTGCACACCGAAGGAAATCAACAGGAAATAAAGCTTCACAGCAATAAGATGAACAGCAAAGATGCAGTAATGGCGTGAGAGGAAGCCTGGCGGCGCACAGCGGGAGAGAGACAAACACGCAGGAACAAAATGACCCAAATGATTGAAAAGTAAATTCTGGAAGGGTAGTCCAACCCTAGGGATTGGGGCCCTATTTATAGGCTGCCCAATGGCCTAGAATATTCCATCAGCCCCTTAGGGTTTTTACAGACGCTAAAAATAAAGGAAAAGACTCAACTGCCCTTAGGAATTTTTACAAACACGACTGACTGACTGTGGGCCTAGAGATACAGATGAATTATCCGGAAGCTAAGCTTTCGTAGTGACTACGACTTCTCTTCTGGACAGTCTGATACAAGATCAACGGTTGTCAGTTTTGCGCCGAAACTGACAAAGCCTCCACCGACTTTGCACCAGGTACCCGGATTGGGCCGGCCCGATTCTGCAGCTCTCTCAGCCCGGCAATCACTCACCGCCCGTGTACCTGAGTCAATCCTGGTCAACAGCCCAGTGGGTCTTCTACTGCTTCTGGCCCATCTACCCGGATTGGGCAGCCCGACTTCGCAGCTCTCTCAGCCCGACCGTCGCTCGCTGCCCGTGTACCTGAGTCACACGCAGCCCATGAAACAGCAGATCTCCTCTCTTCTTCAGTCCTCTTGACTATCGTTGCAATGACTCATCACATCTGGAGCCATGAGGCCCACGCTATTCAGCATGGCTCCTCAGCGATACGTTGAGTAGTTGTTTGATAAAGATGTGTGTTTAACCTAACTAAAAGGTACATATTTATAGTTCGGAGACTTGCCGTCCAAGAATCTTATCTTAACCGATTCTAGATATATTCATCTTCTTCTTATCTTTATTCCCATCGGCTGCTTTGCATCCGGTCATATTATAACAGCATGGACGGGCTTTCATTTACCATCTTTGACTGGATCTTCTTGACTTTTATTGATCGTGTGGCATACTTAGTTGGCCTGGCTTCACCAAATCTTGGCGTCAACACATAGCTAGCCTCACAAGATCTCCACACATATTATCTCTCATTAGATCAAGAACTTTCTCATTCTTGTAGATGAATCTACACGACTTTTTTGCCATATTGATGCAAGTGTTGAATTCCTTGATTTTTCCAATATCCTCCAACAATAAGTCCAAACGATGGGCAGCACAAGGTGTCCAAAAATAAATGGGGGATCCTCTCCATTATAATCCTCCCCACTGCCTTGAAGTTTGCTCCACTATCTGTGACAATTTTCACCACATACTCCTTCCCAACCTTCTCAATTTGCTTATCCAACAAGTCTACCAACGTCTGTGCATCCACTATCTCACTTGAAGCATCAACAAAGCGTAGAAAGAAGGTCCCTGTTGGACTATTAATAAGAAAACTGATGAGATGATGATGGCTTATGTCTATCCACCATCAGACATAAGTGTGCAACCATATTCCTTCCAAGAGCTTCATGTTTCTTTCTTAGTTCAATTGTTCTATTCATAGCCCTTTCAAGCAGCAGACTCATAATATCATGCTATGTTGGTGAGTGGTACGTAGGACCATATTGCCCAAATGACTCAAGCATAACCTCTCAGCTTCTTGAGTTAATGACATTAAATGGTATGCCATTCTCATAAAATTCTCATAAAGAAATCATCACATGGTCATCAACAATTTGTTTGGCTTCCTTATCTTTCTTTGTACAATGCTCAAGAGTTGGGTGAGAAGTCTTATATTTATGTCTCTCGGCAATTACTTATTCTAGTTACTTGCAAAGCATGGAACTCATTGACTTAGAAATTTTTTGAGTTTATGGTTTTGGTGGAGAAGAAAGAACAAAGGAAGTAATGGTAGAGCAACCCTCTTCTTTGCATTCTTAACTTTTGTCTTAGAACTTGTATTGATCCACTTATAGATTCATCTTGAGCGGTATGTTCCTCTTCATTTGCACGTTCTTCACCTTCTTTAGATATATCCATCGCAGTTCTTGAATTCTTTTTTAGGTAGGCATGCATCTCTTTCCTAACTAATTCAGGAACTTTTGGCCATTTCATTGTATCACCAAACCCCCTACAAGGTACTACTTGAATCTTTTTATTCTAGAAGGGGACTACCTTCTTATAAAGATGGAATGCACGAAGTCTTTCTTAGTAGGATCTAGCCACTACACATACTTCTATCTTGGGTCTTGAGATCGAGCTTTATTCTAGAGTCAACAGCTTTGGCAGCAAGATCCAGCAGAAGTTCTGCTATAGCCTTCTTAGCTAGGGCAGAATATCTAGAGTACTTGACAAAGTTGTTGCAGCGTCACTTGATGCAATTGATGATTTCTATCACCTCCTTTAGGGTCATACATGATAACTTCCACCGCTGCACGAGAAAGTTCCATTTCTACACATATACACATACAACACAAGCAATTTTAACAATCTTTATGGTAAACTATATCTTTAGCTGAACACAATTAAAAAATCAATTACTACATGGAAAACTAAAATTTATAGCTAAAGTGCCGAACAGAAATAGTACAAATTACAGAATTACTTCAACAAAGATGAACATATATCATTGCACTATGAAACTACAAGGATGTGAACCATTGTTTTGAGTTTGCTTATTTATCTTATTAGGCTTAAATGATCACAAATAAGAGACTTCAAATATTCCAGCCATACCAAATATTCATTTAAAATTCAAGAAATTTCTTATGTCAATTACGTGCAATTGGATAATTACATGGTTTCCAATATGCCACTCTTGTAATACTGAATGATCACATCCATGTGTTGCAGCGGATCAACAGAATCAACCAGTAATTTCCTATATGAACAAATCAATAGAATCAAATTATATGGTTCAACTGAAAATAATTACTCACCCGAAGAGGAGCTCATAAAGGAACGGATACGAATATGGAACCGAATATATATTAGAATTATAAAAAAATCCTTAATATATGAAAAAGTATGATAAACCAATAAATAGGTTCAATTTACACACATATTAATAATGATAAATACAAATAATAAAGTAAAAAATAAGTTTTATTTAGTTTAATGATATATATATTATTTTTTAGCAATAAATATATATTAATTTAAATTAAATTGTTTAATATTTTATGAATAGAATATAGTTTAAATTTTTATATAATGTGAAAAGTAAAAGATGATATTCTGTATAGTGAAGTAGAAAAACTGTGAAAATAGAAACTTTCTATTTTTGTTATGTGGAATATTCCGTTTCCATATCCGCTTTATCAGAAATCAGTGTTATGTTTCTGTTTCCATTTAAAAAATTTGTTTCCTCTAGGTTATTCCATATCCATTTCCGAATAACCCTGTGACCTTGTTTGGATCCCAGATATTGATAGAATTAGAATTCATTTCAAATTCTATAAAACATTAAATTGTGTGGAATTTAATTAAAATCTAATATTTATGTTTGGGCATTCCATAGAATTTAAATACGAGAACTACTTCCCAAACTTGTTTGGTTGATCAAAGTATGGAATCAATTCCATTAATACAAGAAAATATTAGCTATAAAAACAAGCTTGATGAGGAATTAGGCAGAACTATAAATTCCTGGTTGAATTCTAGATCCGATTTGATAATTTTAATTTCACGGTAGCCCAAACAACCCATCTCATGGAATTGAATTTCAATTCTTTAATTCTATACCCAATACCCAGGATCCAAACATGTCATTTCCGTTTTCATTTTTTCGTGGAACCGACAGAAATTTCCACTTCATTTTAATACCTAAGTAAAGAGTAATTTCTGCTTCCTTCGGCGGCAGATGCTGACGAGTGGGCCCTGCGAGTAAGCCGTGGCCCGTGAGACGTTGGTTGTTTTGCAAGGAGACCCCTCAGTTACATTGCCGTTAAAACCATCGGGCTCGTCTGACCGTCCGATCAATCTTAGGCGGCCATGATTGAAGGATGTTGACACATGGTGCTACTTTTCTCATAATGCCCTTATCTTTGTTCTGTATTTCTGTTTATACCACCGAAATTTGGATCGCCACCAATGTAGCGACCTAAACCTTGGGCTCATCTAACCGTCCGATCAATTCTGAGCGGTCCAGATCGCATAAGGGCCCTCTCGAAATTTGGTTCGGGGCTCATCCATTGGGCTTTTTTTTCAGCGTTTCCACGCTGCGAGTCTTCTGTTCTCGTGCCACATTTGAAAAGATTCATCTCGTTCTGAAAGTCTGAATTTCGTCAGGTTTAAAGTTTATAATCCAGTGTGATTTGGGAGTTAAGCATGGCATTCGTTGGTTACGTGTGCACAGAGAAGAGTAGCACTACCAGAATGACAAATACTCGTACTCATAATCCTGAGATTAATCAACACTAGTAAACTACAAAAATTCAGAAATGTGCTTGTCATAACCTTCATCTCTACTCTAAGCTTCTCTACATTAGAGTTACAAGTGATAAGTAAGTTTCTGGAGAATTTTTTCTTCTAGCTCAGTCATGATTTAGTTGATGCATTTTTTATGGCTCTACTTGGGTGATAATATAGTAGAGTGGATCAGACCACACAGACACATCAAGTTTCCACTGAAGGCAAGCCAGGAGCTTTGTACTGACGACTCCTGCAATAAGCCAAACGATTCGAGGGCAGAGAGCCATCCTGTTCGGTCCATGCAAGATTCTGCTCTCTGCGCCGTGGAATCAATGAGCTCGATCCAGGCCACTTTTAATGTAATGGGCTCGTAGATTCTCCACGCCGTGCTAGCTAGCTGTTTGCTCGTGCAGGCTTGATGGAGATCGAGCTTGGGGACAAATGACAATGCAAGCAGACGACGCGACGTCAGGCGACAGCGGCTCGACCGGCGACTCGGCGAGAGGGGACCAGACACCAGTGGGCCGGCGCTCCGACGGCGAGACGACCTGCATAAATGGCCCTGTACGCCGCTGCTGCATGCGACCAGCGCAACGAACCCCTCGCCGACTTGCAGTGCAGCGGCTGCTGCTGGACTGGACGCTTATGCTGCATGCATTTGCACTGCATGGGCAGGCAGGGGATGGCGCCGTGGCTGATGATTCCGAGCACTGAACAAAAGCATAGCAAAACGCTGCTAGCTCGCATTGATGCGAGATGCGGTATCCGGTATGCTTTCTCTGCCACCACCACTGCATGATTGTGTGTTTGTGCTGAACTCCTGATGCTAGGCAGGGAATGCTCCCTGCCAAGCCAAGTTAAGTGGTGGATGTAGAATTTTATTTAAGGGTACAACATAATTTCTACTGTTATAAAACGTGAGAATCGTCGGTAGATTCAGTCTGTGTTTTCCCTCTGCTCCCTTCAACCGCCTCTCTGTGCGCTCGCCCGCCCCGCGCCCCCGCCCGCATGCATACATGAAGAAATGCACAGGAATTAAAAAAAAAAAGAAAAAAAGAAAAAGAAAAAGAAAATTGTATTTTTTACATTTCAGTACTTTAATTTATGTATTTTTTATAGAAACTAAGAATTTTGTGCAAAGATCCTTGGATTTCTGAAAATTCATATAAAACTATAAATTTTGCGTATGCTAAAAATTTTCTTATCATCGTAGCAATAAAATAAACCCATCACAAATCACAGAACACTTACTAGTAATACTTGACAACGCCACCGGTCGGTAGAAGCAATACTAATTTGAGAAAATAAATCGTATCAGATGCTTTATCCCTTCTTGTTTTAACAAACTTAACTAAGAGGTTAACGGGGTTCTATAGGGCTTTGAAGCTATAATTTTATTTTATATCATCAATATAATTATCAAGTTCCAATTCATGTTTTAGCAAATCAATGTCTTTTATGTTATTAGGGTAGAACCCAACTAGTCTTCGTACCTTCTATATATCAAAAGAAACAAATGAGTTGATAGAATCGAATACCGACATACAAGAAAACAACTCCATATATATCTCATCAAACCAATAATCGAGTTCCCGACTAATGTGATCAATGGTACTAATATATACTTATCTTCTAAAGTGTATCATTTGTTCAGTTCCAGGCATACCATATTAATTTTCCATAAGGCACATAATTATCCTCTATAGCAGAAACTTGGACACCATGTTTTCTATAAAACAAAGTGAATCTTTCAAGAAATTGATTCTAACCATTAGACCTCAATTGTTACATTCTACTCTCTGTTGCATTAACAAGCGAGATTGCATTAAAAATATCTTGCTCCGTTCTTTGTAAACGCTAGGATAATTAAAGTACTACAAACAGGAAGCAGCTAACAGTCGCATTCACGAGATCCAATGGCGAGCAGAGAGCTAGCTAGGCATGCAGCTGGCAACAAACAAGTTGAGCTGAACCGACTACTCCGCTCTGATCTCTACTTGTGTTGCATGCATGCGGACCCGGTGCACTGATCTGCTAGCTAGCTGCGAGTAGCTTTCGTTGCCACCGCTCCAATGGCAGGTTACACCTGTCCATTTTGAGCAGTTGATGTTGTTTCCTGGCCCCTGTCTCTCGTATCATACATGCGTGATGGCTGCGTGGATATGTAGCTTAGATCAGCTGAACAAGCCTATATATCCAGTGCAGGATGTAGTAAAAATATTTTTCTAATCGGATAAATACTTATTAAATTTACGTAATAATTTGGTATACACATACTAAATTATATATTAAATTTTGGAATAAATGATTATGTTAAAAAAATTTCATAAATATAAATAGTTCAAATATCATACTGATAAAGAATACCTAGGAGTTTGTTCTCCAAACATCATCCATTAAAAATAATAAATAGTAAGAGATTAAATAAAAAAAACTATGTTTGTCTGTCTATTAAAAATAACAAAATAGTAAGAGATCGGAAATTTGGAGGGGTTTACTCCTCAAGCCTCCAAAAACTAGAGAGAAAAAACAATATAAATGCAAAGAAAAAATTAATAAAATAGCCAAAGACAAAAAAACTGCCTACAAAAAAATTAATTTGAAGGGTTTGTTTCGGAATCTGACTTGGTTCTCTTTAACTCAAGTATTACTTGCGGGTTGTAAGTAGCTAATGGTATTTTTTGGTTTGACAGCTGCAGATTTCCAGTTTCATCTGTTTCAGCCAAGTTTCATCTGTTCTGTTCATGTGCCAGCAATTTAATGAGATCAGAAGATAGTCATCATGCAACTGAGTTGGTTCCACTGAAAATTTAGTGATAAACACCTCATCACAAGTTTTAGGGTTTCTCCATGTTCCAGATCTTGTCTAACTCACTGTACACAATACACTTGGATTAGTTGGGAATATAACAGGGTCCCCTTTAATTTATTAATTTCTTGTTAAGGCAGCATGTGTTCTTTGGGAACAGGTTATTAGCAATAATCTAGGGCATCTGAAAGCCCTAGTTAGCCTACCAAGCAAGGGAAGTGAAACTAATAAACAAATTAGTAAGAGCATCTCTATTGTAATTGTTATCCAACTTGCTATCCTTAAAAATAGCAAGAATTATTCAAAAGGTGTCTTCATTGGACTTGCTATTTTAGGGGGCTTGCTATTTCTCTCATCAAACTTGCTACATGTAACAAGTTTGGTGAGAAAAATAGAAAACCCCTTAAAATAGTAAGTCAAATAGCAAGTACGGAGTGAGTAACAAAATAACAAGGCAATTAAAATAGGGAGACTTGCTATTGCTATGAATAGCAAGTCAAAAATAGCAATTACAATGGAGATGCTCTAAGTAACATGGTGTACACATATTCAATTATGATGTTAGTACCATCTAATTCTACATGTGCCCTATTAACTGCTTTATTGTGTTATAAAATATTAAATTAAATTTTAGATTACAATATTATGAGACAGAGTGAGTAGTGTATTGTCTCTGATGTCATTCTAAATTTCAGAATTTATACATGAGAATCAATTCAAATGATTTTCTTGTCTCTAGTTTATTTTTATTAGGAAAGTTGAGCCATTTATTTGTAAAAAGTATAACATTTAATTGGTAAAGATAAATATAAAAAAATAAAAAGTGTAAAGATATTTAAAACTCCTTGTATCGAGAAAAGTTGAAAAGATTAAAATCATATAAATTATTGGCATGTGCATGATTGTGTATATCAATACGTGTCTACCTCATAATATAATTAAAAAGAATAAACAATATAGTTTCGATCTTCATTTTGACGGTTAGTTCATCACATCTTCATAAACCTTTCCAGTAATCACATATATACATTTCATCATTATTGTTTCCCTAGTTGGATTGACATTTGAAATTATTTCATATATTGTTATATTAACATGTGTTAATGATATACGGCGAAAGTAACTAATTATTAATATTATAATATACCTTATATTTTTTAATGGAAGTAGTACGGTGATTCAAGGGGTTCTGTTTCTCATTCAGTCCTTAGTTTTCCGAGTTCTGCAGTGCTCATTTTTCATGAGAGTACTGTTCTGCTTTATGTTCTTGTCAAGTTCAATGCAAACCTAAATTTTAGGAGTGAAATTGTGACCCTAGCATTGAACTTGACAAGAACATCAAGCATTAGATGTGTCCCAAGCATTTGTTGGCTGGTGATGGTGCAGCCATTGCTGGAGACATCAGAATCAGATAGTGAGCACTGAACAAAGAATGATAAGTGCTGGTGCCTGCTTGTAAGGAGGCAAAGGGACCTCTTGCTTCCTACTTGCCAATCACTCCCCTTTGTTTCAGACTTTGGATCTGAACTGCATCAGCTTCCCCCCTTGCTACTACCACTGTTACTTTTGCATGTGTCTCTGCAAAGGTAAACATGCCATGTTTTGGTCATAAATTGGATGTTCCTTAAAGCAAAGGAGCAAGCTACTCATCCTAGGAAATGAGGTGAACACTTTCATACTACTGTGGAAATCAAATCAGGGTTCATGACCTAAAACTCTCTGATCTACATGAGAATTAACATTGCTCTGATGAATTGAGCCACATGGGAACAACAATTGCAGAGACTTGCAGCAATTGCTGCACACATGGAGGAAGCAACAAAGAATATATCCAATTTCCACTGTACCATATGCCTCTCCAGGGGACCAGAATTAAATCACATGACAAGAAACAAATGCCCATCTCATTCTCATCTCATCTCATCTCATCACAGCTTGGCTGCACTACTGAATCTCTTGCTGCGTTGTCTGCATTTGCAGCACTCACATTCCATTGCAGATGATGCTTGCTTGCATGGGCTTGTCAGATGTGGATGGATGATCAAGAGGTTGCAAGGCTGCAAGCCTGCAATGCTGTATGCTCTGCCCATCAATCGTTGATGCTTTGAAGGACCAGTGAATTTTTTCTCTGACAACTGATCCAGTGGTTTGCAGTGGCAGTAAGGATGTCTGTACTTCTCTGCATCTGTCTAGTGAGTAGCTTCTACTTGAGCGGCTGGATGTTAGTGGCATGCGGATAATGACGGCCACTGCAATCTTGGAACCGTCCATCTTTTAGCAACCTACGTGCCAACGGAAGTGGTAGTCCCCTGTTGCTTGATGCAGCTACCTAGAGCCCATACGCCCTATATATTTAGAGAATTTTTATGGTGCACCAAATTTGACGGATCATCTAATTTGTATGATTCAATAACTCAAATTTGATATCGATAATCTATTATCCCTTAGGAGTAATATATCATATAAACTTCCTTTAATATATATGGGTTCATTAACAATTAATTTTTTTCTTTATATGTTATCATATTAATTATTGCATATACTAAAAAGAAAATAATTAACAAATTTTCTATGCGAAATAGATTGTTTTCTATAATGTTAGCCAATTTTTATTTTTAATTATTTATTTTAAATATAATTAATCAACGGGCTATATTAGTTTTAATTTTTAACTTGGGGTATCGTAAATAGAGCCAAATATTTATTTACTAACATGCTTCCATTTGCTCTTTGTTCCGGTGCTTTTGTACACAAGAATACGTAAGGGCGTGTACAACCTCATTTAATAGATGGTCTTTTGAGAGGTCTCTAAGGGGTTAATTGAAAAATATAAGAGATGGGTTCTTCGCGAAGAGCCCGTCTCTACACGATTCTCCATACACGTTGTCTCTTAGCTGCATTTATGATTTAGGGGCTTAGGTTTGTACCATGCAGTTTCTTTGTTGTCTCGTGTACTTTGAAAACTGTTCCGCCGTTTCAGGGTTGTACATGCCCTAAGGTGCGTTCGGTTCGCTGGATATCTCTGGATGGGATAGGGTCATCTCATCCAGTCAGCTGTTTGGTTGGAGGGCGAAGGTGGATGAAATGGTCATCGAGAGGAATATTCCTTTAATATGCTGAATGAAAAGATTCCGGAAATTTTTCTGGATGAGATCATCCAATATTGGATGAGATGACGTGTCGTCTCTTAATTATTTATTACACGATTAATTTTTCGTTTATAAATATTCAAATGATTTTTACTCCCAAATTATTTATTCAAATTACGATCTAATTACATCATTGTATTGATTATAATTTAATCTATAAAATAAGATCTCGTATGATTATATTTTGTAAAAAATATATTTGATAAGTGGGTCTTACTAAATTTAACCTTATCTCATTCAAGTTGTATACATCTAACCAAACAAAAAATTATCTCATCTCATCCATCCAATTAAACACCTCAAACATATCATTGCATCCCTAAATCCATGGATGGAATCATTCTATCCATCCTCGCTCCTAAACCAAAGAAACATAAGTTTCTTGCACTTTGACAGGTGCGACTAAAATGCATAGATGTTACCCTCACACTCCATCAAAGAACATTATGAGATCTTTGTGTCTAAAAACATGAACGCACACACGCACACATCAATTTCAGTATCAATTTAATACTAAATGATATCTAAGCAATTTAATACTAAATGATATCTAAGCGCACGAAATTGACACAAATCTAAACATAAATTTACAACCGTTGAGTCATTTGTGATCTTTAGGGTCTATTTAGTTCATATTTTTGAATCAGTTTCCTAGCTCGAAGGCTGGAATTTAAATTAATAGTTCTTTTGGTCACCTAACGTTTTTAGAATATGTAGATTTTCGTAGTATAAATTTAAAAAATACTATAACTCAGATTTCATAACTTCTCAGTTCAGCTTTGAATGAATATTACCTACCATGCTATTAAAACATATCAGTTCATGTAAAATTTGAAAAAAAAATAAAATTTTAGTAAAATATATCATTTTAGTGTAATTTAATAATATATAATTTTAACAATAAACATTATAAAATTCATGATTAGAACGATTTACGTGTAAAATTATACATTAATAATATAACTAAACATCATAAACTATTAAAATATAAATCCACAACTATTTTAACCAAACATTTTTTTTTCTACAATTCACAACTTATAACAGTTTTTTCACAACATTTACAACAATTTTTTCGGAACCTACATCTTAACCAAACGCTTATAGTTAGTGGCGTCTTCCCCTCCGTCCCGCCTCGTGCGTGCTCATCCAGGCATCAACACCGTGCTGTGCAATAGTGCACGCATGCCGCGCTCTACCGACCGAGCCAGACTAAGCCGTCAGTCCGTCACACGACGGTGGACGCGCGGATGCGCCCGGCCGGCGAGATCGACCCCCGCCCGCCTTTCCCCGAGCGCTGGTTTCGCCCCTCCCCTCGCTCGCCGCACCAGCAACACATGCGCGCTCGGCGCTCGCGGCCCGCTGCGGCGGGCAGGGCGGCACGCCGCACGCGGGGGCGCCACCCCGCCTCCCGCCTCCCGGACACGGCGGGCCACCAACACGGCGCGTGTCCCGCTCCCGCTCCCGCGCGCCCCACCCCGCTGCGTCCGTTTCCCCCGCCCGCCCCCGTCGCATCAGAGGCGTCACCGCGGCAGAAGCAGCGCCCGCCGGCCCGCCCCGATCTGCCCGATCGACCGGCCTACGCCTGCGGCCTGATGCCTCCCTGTCGCGCCCGCGTCGTCCCGTCCCGTCTGCTTATCTGGGGCCGCCGGCGCCATCCGGCTGATCTGCTGCTTCATCTCATCATCTGACCGAAAGGCTGCCGGCCGTCCGGTCCGTGACTACTCTGCCCGCCGGTGCATTTCACCGGTCATGGCAGCGGCCGGCCGTCCGGTCCGTGACTACTCTGCCCGCCGGTGCATTTCACCGGCATGGCAGCGCCCAGCGGGTCAGCCTCGTATGTATGCAGCTCGCGTATACCCATATACGTACGCAGCATGCTTCCGATAGATATTCGACTCGACGAATCGCCAACACAACAGCGTGTAGCTGCAAATTCTCTTTGCATGTAAATGCCTGGGTGTCTGGAATTAAAAAAAAGCAAACCTGTACATCCATACATGCACACTAGAATCATGGAAAGGAGAAGAGAACAAATGGAAGCAACCGAAGCGCGGACGAGTGTGTGTTCGTTCTCTGCTGACTTCTGACCCATCAAATCCTTAAAGAAAAAGTTGTGATCTGATCTCTACTATCTAGTCTGTTAGCGAGGTCAATTTGGGTATCCGGCCACCCCAAAAGCAGTGGCAGGAGGGGACAGAGGCATAGACTCACAGAGCTTTTGTAGTTGTTTCTTGGCCGTTTCTATGTCACTATGACACTATGCACACAAACCGGTCAGGACAGGGGCTTTTCTGTCATTTCACTTCATTTCCTACCTAGCTAAGCAGTAAGCACTAAGCAGCTCTACTGCTCCACTACCAGTGACCAGTCTACCACTACAGCTGCTGCCTCTAATCGGATGGCGGAGATTGACGAGGCCGGAAGATCACCGGCGCGCCGTACTGCGGGTAGAGCAGCATCAGCACCGTCGGCGCGTGCACGTAGTTGGGTGAGAGCTTGAGGTCGAAGCGCTGGAGGAGGATGGCCATGGTGAGCTTCGCCTCGAGGAGGGCAAGGTTCTGGCCGATGCACATCCGGGACCCGAGGCCGAAAGGTATGAAGGCGAGCGGGTGCTTTGCCGCCCTGGCGGCGCCGCCGGCGAACCGGGCTGGGTTGAACTGCGCGGCGTCGGCGCCCCAGAACCTGGCGTCGTGGTGGATCGCCATGATCGGGACGAGGAGCTCCGTGTCGTGCGGGATAGAGAGACCGTCGCTGAGGGTGACGTCGACCTTGGTTCGGCGGATGGTGGCCACCGCCGGCGGGTACAGCCTCAATGTCTCGTTCAGGATCATCCCGAGCTGGAAGACGACAGGGAAAAACGAACAAGGTGAGACTTTTGCCGGTGGGGAGTTACCGAAAATACCCCTCGATGTTTGATTGTTGGGTACTTTTGGGTAGTTGGATGTGTGTACCGTTTTGAGCTTGGGGAGGTGCTCCTTGGCAGGGAGCTCGCCGGCGTCGCCGCAGACGGTGAGGACCTCATGGCGGGCGCGGTCCTGCCAGTCCGGGTGCATGGCGAGCAGCACGGTGACCCAGGTGAGAAGGTTGGTGGTCGTCTGCTTGCCGGCGAAGAAGAAGGTCTTGCACTCCTCCACCATGTCCTCCACCGGCATCGTCTTCTTATTCACGCCGGCATTAATCATCAGCCCGAGCAAGTCACGGAAGTCGTCATCCTTGTCTTTGAGCTCGGTTTCGTCTTCCTCGTCGTCGTTGCCGCTGCGCCGGCCGATAAGCCGGACTAGGCCGCGCCTGATCTCCCTGTCCAGACCCCACGACAGCCGGTTCTTCTTCGTTGGCAAGAACCTGCTCAATCGAATTCCGGCACAAATCATGAGTTAACAAGTCAGGCGAAATGGCGAATCATTAAGCTTGTTCATGGCGTACCTGTATCCTGGGACGAGCACCTTGCGGAAGGCCTCGGAGGCGAAGGACATGAGGCGGGCCTGCATGCGGAACACGACGCGGCCGGAGTCATAGCTCCGGCCTAACGTGGCGCGGGTGATGGCCTCCTCGGCCACCGCCTGGAACCACTCCGCCACGTCCACCTCCACCTCGCCTCCGACGGCGGCGCACGCCATCGCGCGCCACCTCTCTGCCAGTGCCGCCACAGATCTGCAGACATGCGGAACCAGCCGCTGCAGGGAGAGAACACGACGCCGCGTCAGTCGCTGCATGCGCGCCGGCCTTTAATAATCAGAGCAAGCAGGCTTTTCGCTGGTACGTTGAGGTTGTCTGGGTAGAAGCCAGGCGTGAGGACGCGGCGGTGGAGAGCCCACTTGTCGCCGTGGAGGCTGACGAGGCCGTTGCCCTCTAGCTGCCGGACGACAGGGTGCACCTCGTAGCGGTCGAACGCCTCCGCGCGCGTAAGGAAGATCTCCCGCACGAGCTCCGGCTCCGCCACCGTCAGTCGCGGCGTCGGCCCGAACCATATCAAGAACGTCGGCCCTGCGCCACCGCGACCGCCATTAATCCTTCCATCGATCACAACACAGCTCAATGTCCGTACAAAACTAATAAAACACGCGCGTCCGTACCGTAGATCTTCCTCCAGTAGTGGTAGAAAGCGAGCACCCTGGGGAGCACGTTGTGCGCGGCGGCCGGCGCCATGGGCTTGGCGGTGGCCTCCGCCATGAGCGCCACCATCTCCCTCACGCTGCCGACGAGGAATCGGTACGGCGGGCTGCGCACCCCCTGCCGCGCGAAGTGCGCCTCCAGCCGCCTCGGTCGCCACCACAGCGCGTCAACCACCCTCGTTGCCACGTGCAGCAGCAGGCACGCCGCTGTCCCCGCCACGGCCACCGCCCACCACGATGACCACCACCACGCGGCCGCCGCCACCTCCTCCATCGATCCCCTGTTTCTTGAAACAGAGTACACGAGCACAAGAACCAAACCTGCAGGCTGCAGCTGCAGGGGAGCTTGCCTTGCTGCCGCTTGCTCCGGTAAGTGCGGTGGTTTTGTCCGGCGGTTGGGTTGATTTCGAAATGGGAACGCGAGGATGGCGCGAGGAGGCGGCCTTATATATTCTAGCCAACGGCGGTTTCGGGTACCTAACACGAAGAACGGAAGAAGAGCAATCAGCTATACGCCGTCAAATTTTGATTCGACCTACACAAAGGAAGAACTTCTGAGAAGATTTGGAGGTAGTGGGACTCAATGGTGTAAATCGTGACTGTAGAGGACAATCGGAGCCTCCAAAGTTAAAAGATTCGATTGCGAAGAAAAGGAAAAGAGAAGATGACTCATTATGTCTAAGACTATAATTTTTTCCATCAAGATTTTTTTATTTTTTTAATCAAGAGTATATGCCTAGTTATCCGATTTTAATTAACTACATAATTTCACCTAATAATCAAATTTAAAGCTAACGGAATTAATAAATAATACATAATTCTTGCTACCAATATATTTTAAAAGAAAAAATTGTTCATTTACTTACTGACACACATTATTAATCCGAAAGAATCACACATATTATTTAGATTATTTAGATGAGGAGGATAAATCTTTAATTTTCATCTAAATAGAGAGTATACTTTTATCTAAAAGAGGATATAAATAAAGGTATATGATTAGATCTTACATTTTAAAATTACTAAAAATAAAGTATTTATGCTATGAAGACAACATTTAGGTTACAAGAGGAGTAGGAGGCAGGTGAGGGGTTGAGAAATGAGAAGGGAGAACCTCCTCAAATAACAAAGCTGGGTGCTGACGAGACATTTCCTTCTTTGTAGTTAGGAAATTCATGCAAGACTTGTTTGCGTGTACACTCTTTACCGATTTATTGCATGTCTATGATAATGCATATCAATTCTGATACTATATTAAATTATATGTATTGACTAATTCAACTTTAAAACTTAAGATAATAAAAAAATACGATTAATTCACTTTATACTTTATTATATATATATAATACCTTGCATTTTCTAGTTTTGCAAAACCATTTGATAAAGTTAAAAATTAAAACAAACCAAACAGGCTCGTAGAAATAGGGGCTGTTTTAATTAAAAAAACTAATTGCAGAACCTTTAGGTTAATTTGTGAGACGAATCGGTTAAACCTAATTAATCCATGATTTGACAATGTGGTGCTACAGTAACAATGTGCTAACGATGCAGTAACAATGTGCTAACGATGCAGTAACAATGTGTTAACGATGGATTAATTAGGCTTAGTAAATTCGTCTCGCAAATTAGTTTACAGGTTCTGCAATTAGTTTTTTAATCAATTCATGTTTACTCCTAATTAACATCCGAACATTCAATATAGCAAAGGCTAAATTATTTCCTGTCATCCAAATAGACCCTTAGCTTGTGCATTGAAACTTTACGCTGCAATTTGCTGAGCACCATATTTCGGTGCAAAAAAACCGGGTCCTCATATAATTAGCTGAATGAAATCTCTTTTCAATCTGAAAACAGATCATGCACGAGTGTATGTGTTTCGATACGTACTTCGATAGCACGCTTTCTGTGGATACGATGGTTCTGACACGCGCGGAATACCATGGACTCTACTGTTTTATGGAGCTAGGCTATTAGCGATGAGAGTTTTACAGAGGATTTTATGGTATTAATTACTATGACATAGATTTTTTTGCTGCCATGTCATTCAATTAATGAGGGAAGATATCCGTTTTCAAGACGGATGAAACGAATAAAACGCTCACTGAGAGCCAAATCGTTTCATCACATAGAGGGTATTTCATAAGTGCTAGTTGCATTTAATTACACTGATTAGCCTAGAAATAGTGAAATGAAACTCTTCGCTGAGAGAGAGTATTCCATTCGGTTGCAAAGCTGATGTGTACTTCTATAAACAGTGTTATGAAATACACCATTGTGAATAGCGTTAAATAGTTGATGAACCAGGAGAAACACACGCGGTGTTAGCGCTTGATCCAAGATTAAAACTCGGAAAATGTTTTGGCAAGTTCAGACCGGACAAAATCACAAAAAAATACTTTAGTATGACCCAGCTTGTTTCTGCCAGTGTACAAACAGGTCAGAACATGCTATCGACAAGCCGCTTAATTTGGGACGTCTTCCTCCTACCTTACTTGTCTTGATGTGATCCTATCAAGATGCACACAATTATTGCCTCTCACTTGCTAATAATAACCATTAAGTGGCTCTTTCCCTGTATGTTGATTGAAAACGCACAAATCAGATCATTTATTTATTTAGGACATATTTGTTTCGGTTTCTAGCCGCTATAACTATTTCTAGAATCTGAAGATTAAACAAATGTTTCATATTTTAGACTTAGATCATAAAAATCAATAGCTGAAGAATTTAGAAATGAACTCAAATAGAGAATTTGAGAAACAACAATTTATGACATGTTGATTGAAAACACACAAATCAAATCATTTATTTATTTAGGACATGTTTGTTTCGGTTTCTAACCGCTATAACTATTTCTAGAATCTGAAGATTAAACAAATGTTTCATATTTTAGACTTAGATCATAAAAATCAATAGCTGAAGAATTTAGAAATGAACTAAAATAGAGAAATTGAGAAACAACAATTTATGACATGTTGATTGAAAACACACAAATCAAATCATTTATTTATTTAGGACATGTTTGTTTCGGTTTCTAACCGCTATAACTATTTCTAGAATCTGAAGATTAAACAAATGTTTCATATTTTAGACTTAGATCATAAAAATCAATAGCTGAAGAATTTAGAAATGAACTAAAATAGAGAAATTGAGAAACAACAATTTCTTCGTATTATCACCGATTAGATATTTCAATTATCCAACTACTCAAACTAATCCTAGAAAAACAGCCAACAATCGTTGTTTTGCTAGTACTATAGCTACTCCCTACAGCTGCTCTGCAAGTGACATGCACCTAAATGACGTGCATTTTTATTTATTTTTCTGCCTTTACGTCCGGCTTTTATCAACCTAAGAGCATCTCCATTGTAATTGCTATCCAACTTGCTATCCTTAAAAATAGCAAGAATTGTCAAAAGTTGTCTCCATTGTATTTGCTATTTGACTTGCTATTTTAGGGAGCTTGCTATTTCTCTCACCAAACTTGCTACATGTAGCAAGTTTGATGAGAGAAATAGCAAGTTTTCTAAAATAGCAAGTCAAATAGCAAGTACAATGGAGTGAGTAGCAATATAGCAAGCCAATTGAAATAGGGAGACTTGCTATTGCTATGAATAGCAAGTCAAAAATAGCAATTACAATGGAGATGCTCTAAGTGCATATTTGGTTCCTTTATCCCATGGTTGATGGTTGTTTGGTTTCATAGACTAAAATTCATAAATATAATTTAACAAAAACATTTTTACCTTAGACTAGTATCTTTATTCTCCCTATTCTGGCGTCATAAATGTGATGGTTGGACCGTTGGAGTGTCTTTTGTGCAGTTTAGTCCAATCTAGTCCATTTCTTTAGACCAGAGAACTAAAGACTTTAGTTTAAATTTTAGTCCATCTATTTGACAAGACTAAAAGTGCCATAAAATATAGAACTAAATTTCATCATAAGGAACCAAAAAGATCTTAAAAATATGTCAAAAACAGCTTTCCTTCTTGTTGCGAGAAAGAAGCTACTAGCTAGCATTATTTCTGAACAGGACGAACATATCTTCGTCAGAAGTATCGACAAGCAAGCCTACAAAAGAGCCCACATTTTCTACTTCACCATACCGTCTAAGTCACACCAAGATCGACCATTGGAAACTTTGGTTTCTTACGCCTAAAATCCGGAAGACAAACTTAAGCAGGAACAAACCGCTTACTTTTCGAGAAAAGTTATAGCTTTCATGTCCCATCCGTGTCTGAAACAACATGAACGTTTTCGTGAATCGGATGGAGTCATGTTACAGATTCGGAAAGAACAACAAAGTCATGTGCGTGATGTGCTCATGTGCATATATAATAGAGAAAGATTGGATTTTCAGTTTGGATAGGTAGTGGCGGTTGCAGAAGGTGTGACTAGCTATTGACGAGCTAGGCAGAGCGCCATATGTATCGAGCTCGATCGCGAGCTGGCAATTAATGGCAACCGCCGCCATGCATGTTCCACCTAGCTTCGCATAGTACAGCGCGGTCACAACAAGCCTCAACTGATTACGACCAAGTACACCAATGATGATTTGTTTAATTGATCTGGACTCGAAGTGCACAGGCTATGATTGGACGTCGACGCGTCGTCAACACGAGAGCTTGATAGATAGATAGCTAGCTAGCCACGCATGCATCGGTGGGGTCGATCGTGCACCATGCTCGCCGCGCGCGGCGGCGAGGGCTATCTGCTGGCGCGTCGCGGTCAATCGGTCCAGCGTTTTGCGGCGGTCGTGGAAAGAAGTGGGCGCGTCGAGAGCGAGCGCGCACTGCACGCCGGCACGCGAACGCGAGAGGACAGACCGGGACAGCCGGCCGGGCGCGCACGCGGGAGTCGGGAGAGCGGGGCGGGCGGCGCGTACAGCGGGACGGTGCCGGGCGCCTGCAGGAGCGCGCGCACGGAGCACGACGTCGCGCGCGCTCCGCGAGGGCATCGTCGGGCGCGAAGTAGTAACCAGGTATACGGCGGTTCCTTGCAGCTGCCGCTTTGCATGGATGGTGATCGAGAGTCGAGACACACTGCTTGGACATTCCTGTGCATGTACGTCTCTCTGGCTCAGACCTCGATCCGAGTCAAGCTTGCAACACGAGACGACCCGAGTGTGTTTGTATGATCTGAGGTGTCTCCATTGCAGATGCAGTATTAGGTGCACTATTGCAGACTTTCTATATAAATCGAGAGAAAATTTTGTATATGTCATTGTAATTTCGCAGATTTTCATATATGTTACTGAAAAAATTTACTGTTTTTATATAGGGTTTTTTAGATATATGCCATTACAATTACCGTGCTTTGGAACTTTGCCACTACAATTCATCTATTTGGATATATGCCATTTCGAAATTGCAGCTCTCACAAAATCTAATGTCATATTTCAGATTTCTCTAAAATTATAATGGCATATTTCGGAATCCTCTAAATTTAGAAATGGTATAATTTGAAGTTCTCTAAATTTGTAGTGGCATGAATCTAAATACGTGAATTGTAATGGTATTTCTTTAAAGTCGCAAAATTGTAATGGCATGGATCCAAATTTCCCTTTTATATATGCCATTGCTTAAATTTGTTGTATCTATATATGTCATTGTCGTTAGTTTTAATCGTTAATCAACGCTATTTTTTTAAATGCCAAAACTGTCATCATCTCATTAAAAATCAAGGATGATTTAAGTTCAGTGATTAGCTATCACTTACTCTAGCCGGTACACACATATCAATCGCTCATTTAATCCAGCGTAATTGAGACCAGTTAGAAGCAAAGCTAGCTATCTAGATTTGTAAGCTGAGAGAAGTTTTGGTATTTTCAATAAAACTAACATTGATTAACAGTTGAAACTAACGACAATGGCATATATGGATACAAAAAATTTAAGCAATGACATATATGAAAGTAGCTAGTTTTTATTGGCATATATGAGAACTGGCGAACTTTAGTTGACATATATGGAATTTTCTCTTAAATCAACTATACTATACATTGTTGAATTGATCTAGCGAACACATATCCCTAGTGAGCAGAGGAAGGGTGATATGGGGCGGCCCATCTTCTTGCTGAGCTCGCTGTAGACGTATGATAACTTGTGAGATGCTGACGAATCTCTGGTTGTTCCCCTGCTACTGATGCAACAAATCTCGACCCTATTCATATTCGCAATACCGCACACTTGCACACCCTAACAAGGACTAGCCACCTCTTGATATAGGGGTAGGGGTGTAGCCAGGATAGAAAATAAAGAGTCTTGTGCTCCTAAGATAAGGCATACCGAAAATTAAAAGAATCCTACTCTAATATGAAGTCCTACTTAAGTTGGAGTCCTTTGTTGATTGGAGTCTTACTCTAGCTGAAAGTCCTACTCTAATGGGAAATTAACTAGATACAAACCAACCCAAGAATTGGGGTTCAGCCAAAATTATGGGTTTTCAAACCCATCTCTCAAGACACACATGTTTAAGACATTCAACGATATTTGATCTTGATGTACGTCTCCTCTTCCTCCTTGTGCAATACTTGTGTTTCTTCAAATCTGATCATACACGAATACATATACTTAGATAGTATAAAATTCTCATCAATAATTATATCAGATTCAGCTAAAAGTGAGTTCACATGTTGATTAAGTAACTCTAGTGGGCTCTTATAATATCTTTGGAATAGAATGATAAAGGATTAGGGATGTCCTCATCAAAGGGGTCCAACACCTTCATGCACCTAGAGTTATGATCAGGGTGTAGCACAACCCTTTCTCATCGAAAATGAGATTCTCTGCAGTTAGCAGGGTAGTCGCCTAATATGAGCTGTTGGTGGAGATCTAACGGTGTGGGAGGGGGATTTTACTCGTGATGGGACTTTCTTCGCAGCAGTCGGCGTGGGACTTCGTGGTGGGCGAGGCAGACTTCACACCGTCTGATATGCATTGAACGACTTGGATTGACAATTAAAGAGGACAGTCATGCATCCAAAGTCAGCGGAGCCGCTTTCCTTTTTCTTCATGTGACACATGCAATCTATTGCAATTGATATTCGTTTTGATCTAAAGCATCCATATCCTCTTGGAATTGCACCTGAGTCCCCTATGCCATGTAAAGTGGGCTCTAGCTACACGCGCAAGGTGATGATCTCTCGTGTGTACTTCAAACCCCTAACTCTCTAAGTCTTTCGATCCTAAGAGCACAATAAGGAAAACCATAGAGCCCACCATGGACATGACGCCTTTTCAGAAGAAATTAATCCCAAGATTTACATTTCAGCCCCTAGAACCTCAAATCGCCATAATGTTTGCATCTGATCCCGTTTTCATCCATTTAAATTGCAAATTAAACGTAGAATTTCCCTCTACAATATGAACTAAAGTAATTGTAATGATTTTACTATTTTATTCTGTTATTTATTTGTTTTGCCTCATTTTATGTGTCATCATATCTAGCGTTCGAGACTATCAAGGAGTTAGAGTCGTACCTTGTAGTGCTGCCATCACCATTCACTGTTCAAGGCAAGTCATGACCCCCACCTCGATCATTTTGAACCCATGTTTTAAAAATGCTAAATTTTTATAATCACATATAATCCTGATACCTTTAAGACCATTGCTTTATTATGAGCTATCTACCTTGTTCACCTTAGTATAATCTCATTTAATAGTTAATACTCTATGTATTATTAACCTTAGTATAATCTCGTTTAATAGTTAGTACTATATGTATTAGCACATTTTTGCTTAGCCATGCTTAGTAATTAATGTTAGGGCTTTTAATATTGCTGAGATATTGAGATATTCTTCCCCTGGTATTCAAAAGGTGACAACATTTTGAAAATGGTTAATATGTTGACATGGGTGGGTTCTGGTGCAAGTTAGGGCATTGGTTGGTCATACCCAGGGTACTATAAGGACTAGTCTATAGGATCTATTGTTGGGGGAATGAATTTTCCCTTAAATAGGGGCCAAATGACGTCAGCTTCCGAAGGCCTCGAGCCCGGAGTCTGTCCACACCGAAGCCTAAAAACGAAACACAATCCCTCCTGGCGAAGTCGATTCCAAGAAAGGCCAAGCCTCCGAGAGCCCTTCGGAGCCAAGCCTCTGGGGCCCCTCTGGTCCCTTTCGAAGCCCTCTCCAGAGTCCCTTGGATCCCACTCCGAAGGCCGGCTCAGAGCCCTCTTCGGGTCCGCTTTGGAGTGCCCTCCGAAGCCTTCGCAGTTGCCTCCGCCTAAAGGACTCCAGCAAGCACTTCGAACTAGAAGAAATATCCCAGCTTCACTACAGTGTAAAGCCATACCGGGACCACTTCGCCCCTGGTATGCTATATATCTGCTCAGAAGTGATGTTTAGCTGCCACATCTGTAAAGCTGTAAAGCTGCATGTACAATAGTCTAGCCTTTTTCTCTTTTTGCCCCTATAAAACCTACGACTTGTAGAGGGCATTTAGGTCTTTTCCTTTGGCCTGTGTGCCTATAAAAGCAGGGCCATGCCCTTGTAATAGGGGAGGTTCGGCAGAAGCAAATTATGTCAAATCCACTGTGAACTGGATGTAGGGCTATTATCCCTCCAGGGAGGCCTGAACCAGTATAAATTCTTTCTCCCTTTGTAAGAACCCTTCGAGGTTCATTCTAAACACCTTATTCTACAAAACATGTTGTAGCTAACGCAATTGCTACAACAGTTGGCGCCGTCCGTGGGGATCCTAGTACTAAAAGCTAAGTTCTCTGCCACTGCCTATGTCTCGAAGTACGCTTGAGGGGGGAGCTTCAGAGTCCTATGGCTCCGCGCACCCTTCGGCAAGGGGCTTCGAGTGTAGCTGGAAGGCCTTTCTCGCCTTCCACCACCCCTCGTGCCTCGGAGTGCACCCTTAGGAAAAGGGCTCCGGTCGCGCACCGAAGGCCTCCGAAGCCCTAGGGGCTACGAGGCAAGCTCTTCAATCTCACAAAGCCACTCGATTTCTAGATCAATTCGACCTTCCCGAGGTATGTATGTAGCTCGAAGCCCCGCTTCGTTGTGCAAAGCTGAAATTATTTCAGTAAATTATAGAAGCCTTGCTTCGCCTTATTTAAAATCGAAGCATCGCTTCACCTTAAAATCGAAGCCTCCGCCGAAGTAAGGCTTCGCCTTAAAATCGAAGCCTTGCTTCACCTTTAAAGCAAAACTTTGCTCCGCCTTATTGAAAATCGAAGCCTTGCTTCACATCTTGAAATTCGAAGCCTTGCTTCACTTTATTGAAAACTGAAGTCTTGCTTCACTTTAAAATCGAGGTCTTGTAGGACCGAAAGTAGCGACCAGAGGGGGGGTGAATGGGCGCCTAAAAATTCTTTTGAATTAATGGCCTGCTCCCAATACCCAACGCACCTCAACAGACTTAGCAAAGAAGGTAAACAGATCAACATAGCCTCAAAAGATCTAGCCTAACAACAACCGGTGTCTTAATCGAAAAGACACCAACATAATGCTAATAGGCAGATTAACAAAGCATTTAAAACATGGGCAAATCAAGCTTCACAGAAATAGATCATTACTGAGATGATTGCACGTAAAACGAGATGAAAGCTTACTGTTCGAAATTTGTCTCCTGTTCGAAACTTGACGAAGCCTGTGTGGTGAAAAGCCTGAGTAGTAGCTGCCGAAGCCTGTGCGAAGTATGCAGTACCGAAGCTACGGAGAAGACGCAAGCCAACAGAAACCACTCAACAGAGTACTCCGAGCAAAGTGTGAGGCTACCGAAGCCTGCTTCGAAATGCACAGTGACGAAGCTAAAGGTCTAACTTCGAACTGCACCCTTTGGAAATGCAGTGTGCTGTGCTAGGTGCCGAAGTCTGCTTTTGCTGACAAAGTATACTATGCGAAGTACACTTCGACCAACCGAAGCCTAATCAACCGGAGAACACAGACCAAGAAACTTCGAAGCGTATCAAAAGCGAATCCTTCTTCGGAGGGCTATAGGAGAGCTTCGAATCTTACTGGACGAAAAACGTAGCGAAGCACTTTCACAAAGTGGGGCCCATGCCAGAGAACAAGATGAACAAGATCAATCTACTACGAACCCTGTGTACAGTCAATAGCGAAGCATGCTTTGAAAAACCGCAACGAAGCCTGCACAGAGAAATATGAAGACACTGCCGAAGCCTGCTTCGAAGTCGTTGTGCGAAGGTTGCAGCTTATCAGCGAAGTTAGACTTCGATTCAAAGTCCACTACGTTCGAAACGAGTGCTACGAGCTCTGAAGCAATCAACCTCCGAAAGCAAAAACAGCGAACACTCGGCTTACAACTTCGAAACACCTTTTTCGAAACTCCGAAGCAAAACAGGAAAAATCGAAGTAGTCAATGTGAAGCCCACAGTCTAGCTAAGCATGGACTTCGGAGTCTTGAGCGAAGCTCGACCGAAGCCAGCTGCTCCGAACAAAATGGCTTCGAACAAAGATTAACACTAGAGTTCGAACCTTAACAAAACAAACCTGCAGAGTATGCTTCGCTGTGGGACTGAACTTGAAACAGATACTTCGAAAGGGAATAGAGAACATAAAGATCCAGCCGAGTACACAGCTTCAAGAAACGTGCGAGCTCCTTTCTCCTCTCGACCAGAACACCATGCCAGGAAGAAACTAGTAGGAAAACTTTGCTGTATAGCCAAGAACAGAATAGCCTAGCGCACGACAGCTAGAAGTCTACGGCGTAGGATCAAAACGACAGAAAAGTCATCGCAAAAATTAAGCAAGCTATGCACGCAAAACAAAGCAACCAGGAAATAACTCCACAACAAACGCATGATCAGTGAGACAAGAAGAACAACAACCAATCAAAAGATTTCTCAATGTGTCTGAGATCCAGAACCTGACGATCGTGCGATTGAATAGTGGCAGCGGCGAGGAACAAGCACCAGGGAGATGCAATGCTAAAAGTGACCCAATCTTTTGATTAGAAAAGTAATTTTAGAACGGGTAACCCTAACCCTAGGGATTGGAGCCCTATTTATAGGCAGCCCAATAGCCTAGGAAAATACCAAAAGACCCTTAGGGTTTTTACAGACGCTGAAATAAAATGGAAAAGACCAAACTGCCCTTAGGATATTTTTATAGACTCGACTGACTGACTGTGGGCCTAAGGACAAAATAGTAAACTCCTATTTACAGATGACTTATCCGGAAGCGGAGCTTTCGTAGCGACTACGGCTTTGCCCCAGAATGGTCTGATCCGAGATCAGCGGTCGTCAGTTTTGCGCCAAAACTAACAAAGCGTCCACCAACTTTGCACCAGGTATCCAGATTGGGCCGGCCCGATTCCGCAGCTCTCTCAGCCCGGCAATTGCTCGCCGCCCGTGTACCTGAGTCAATCCTGGTCAACAGCCTAGTGGATCCTCTGCTGCTCATAGCCCATGTACCCGGATTGGGCCAGCCCGACTTCGCGGCCCCTCTGCCTGACAGCCGCTCGCTGCCCGTGTACCTAAGTCACAAGCGGCCCAAACGCAGCAGGTCTTCTCTCCTCATCAGTCCTCTTTGACTTCCATTGACAATGACTCATCACATCTGGAGCCATGAGACTCACGCTCTTCAGCATGGCTCCTCAATCTCCCCCTTGATGAGTGCATTGTCAACACTTCTCTTCATCAGCTCTCCAGTACCTGCGAACACATGTGGAAACACGAAAAACAAAACACAAGAAAACAGAGAAGAAAATAAAATAAAGGTTTAACCCTAATGACCAAAAGCCGAACAAAAGCATGATAGCGGTCATTATGGTTAACCAAAAGCTCAAAACGAGTGCAATCTCAGAATTATCAACAAGGATATTCAAAGAGTAAGGACAAACGGGACAAAAACTCCCCCTTAACCTCTTTTCCCAAAATTTCTCCCCTTTGTTGACAATTGAACTCATCAAGCGAGACTAAATGCACTCTAAAGAGACACAGACTCCCCCTGAAACGCAACTCCCCCTCAAAATATGCAATGAATGCAACCGGGGTGCAGGTGGAGTGTAGAAAGCATGCTTCTCAGATATGATTGACTGCAGTTTACAAAATCTAACAGGTATAGCAAAATACATACTGTCTAAGACACATGGCATGATCAGTGCAACAGATGATATCTAAAGAAGATCATTAGCACGCATTTTTCAGTTTTTGCAAACAAAAGCATCACCACATTTCCCAGTTGACAAGCAAGGTAAAGCATGAGATGCAAAAAGCTAACTGATATCTACCAAGATAAGCATTGTCCAAAACAAAGTGCTTCAGCAGACTTGTTATCTTTTTAATTTTCAGGCTTTTGCATTTTCCTTTTTCATTTTTGCCAGGGGTTATTTGCATGTCAAACCTTATGCTAATCAACCAAGTCAAGCCTAGGCCAGAACTGGACCATCAGAAGCTTAAGACATTGGTCTTGGCATACACTACACTGTCCTAGTTCATACCAAAGTGCTATGGTAAGCAGTCCAGAACAATGCAATGCGACAAAGCAAACCCACCTGGATCTTTTCAATTCAAGCGTAAAAGGCATGGACTTTTCATTTTTGTTTTTTATCATTTTTATAGCATATTCTGCATCTAAGTGAGGAACTAGCTACAAGGCATGTAACAGATAGCAAAAGCATTCAGCCTACACATGCTAGTTACCAGAAGCAATGGTGATCATTTTTCAATTTTAAAGCATAAAAGCCATGCATATGACAGATATCAGACATATCATGTGAACTGAAGCAAAGCATGATCATACAAGTAATCAAAAGCATGTACCAGCTAGAATAAGTAAAGCAGTTCAATCATATAACAGAAGCAGACTCAAAGTGTGATATGTGAATATGCATGATATGAACACACACAAAAAGACTCAAAAAAAGTAAAGAAGAAAGAAATCTGACTCAAAATATCCTAAAAAGGATACACAACACCCAAATCCCCTCGTAAAAGCTCAAAAGTGGACTGATCTAGGGGTTTGGTGAAAATGTCAGCCAACTGATGATGGGTATCAACATGAACAAGGTCAATGATACCTTTCTCATATTGATCCCTTAGAAAGTGAAAGCGCACATCAATGTGCTTGGTTTTTGAATGGAGACAAGGGTTTTTCCCTACACTAATTGCACTGGTACTGTCACAAAATAGAGGAACTCTGGTAGGAAAGAACAACCCAAAGTCTCGCAATGTGGAAATCATCCAAACCAACTGTGAGCAGCAGCTAGCAGCAGTTACATACTCAGCCTCAGTGGTCAAAAGTGCAACTCTAGACTACTTCCGAGAAGACCAAGACACAAGAGACGAACCAAGAAACTGACAAGTACTAGAAGTCGACTTGCGATCCAACCGACACCCACCAAAGTCAGCGTCCGAAAAGCCAGATAAATCAAGAGATGATGATGCTGAATAATAAAGACTGAGATCAGGCACATAGGTGAGATACCTAAAAAATGCGCTTGATAGCCTGCCGATGAGATGCGCGAGGTGAAGACTGGAAATGCGCGCACAGTCCCACGGCGAACTGTATGTCTGGCCTTGTCGCCGTCAAGTACAGTAGTGAACCGATCATCCCTTGAAACTCTCTCTCGTTGACCTTGACACCGCTCTCGTCCTTGTCCAGGCCCCCAGATGTGCCCATTGAGGTCATTTGAGGCTTCAGCTCTCCACCAAAGTCAAATTTCTTCAACATGTCCCGAGTGTACTTACCCTGGTGGATGAAGGTGCCATCCTTGGTCTGCTTGATATGAAGCCCTAGGAAATACTTGAGCTCACCCATGAGGCTCATCTCAAACTCACAGTGCATCTGCTCTGAAAACTTGGACACAAGAGCGTCAGTAGTACCACCAAAAATGATATCGTCCACGTATATCTGGGCAACCAAGAAATCTGATGCATCTCTGAGCAAGAAAAGAGTTTTATCCACATAACCCATCACAAAGCCCTTCCCCAACAAAAACTGCTTCAACCGGTCATACCAAGCCCTGGGGGCTTGCTTCAAACCGTATAAATCTTTTTGCAACTTAAAAACATGTCGAGGAAACTTAGGGTTCTCAAAACTGGGGGCTGCCTAACATAGACTTCCTCCTCTATGTACCCATTCAGAAAAGCACTCTTGACATCCATTTGAAAAAGCTTAACACCCTTTGAAGCGGCAAAAGCTAAGAGAATGCGAATGGACTCAAGATGGGCAACAAGAGCGAAAGTCTCTTCAAAGTCAATACCCTCCTTCTAGCAGAAACCTTGGGCAACTAGTTGAGCTTTGTTGCGCACCACAACCCCATCTTCACCTTGCTTGTTTTTGAACACCCACTTGGTGCCTATGGGGTTGCATCCAGGTGGCAGCTCAACTAGTGTCCAAACCCGATTGCGGACAAAGTTCTCAAGCTCTTCTTGCATAGAATTAATCCAATTCAAATCAGAAAGAGCATGAGAAATGTATCTGGGCTCAAAAGATACAACAAAAGCAGATTCAACAAACACAGCAAGAGAGTCAACAGATGAACGCAAAGTCCTCTCAGACAGATCACCGATGATGAGCTCTGAGGGGTGATCACGCTGAACTGCTTGGGATCCTTGGTGATCTGAAGTGACCTCACCGAAGTCAGCAGCTGGCACCTCTAGACACGACTGAGGGGGCTCGATCGAAGTGGAATAAGTGATTAGAGGTCCGCCCTCGTCCTCAGTCGAAGTCTCAGAAGGTGTGGGTTCTGCAGGCTGTGCAGAAGGCCCACCCTCATCAGCAGCTGGAGCGTCATCATCTTCCTCGAAGATGGACTCTTCGAACTCACCATCTCCGGAACACTCAAAAGAAGGAGTCAAAGAAGGCAAGGACTCATCAAAAGAAACCTCGCAAGTCTCAACAAGCTGCTGGGAGTCGAGGTTCCAAAAACGGAAACCTCAAGAATGCAAGGCAGAGCCAAGAAAAACTCCATCCCAGCAACGAGACTCAAACTTGTCCAAATGCCCTCCCTTCTTGAGCACAAAGCACTTGCAGCCAAACGCTCGCAAGTGGCTCACCTTGGGCTGTCTGCCAAACTGCAACTCATATGAAGTCTTACCTAAGCAAGCTCTAAGAAAAATGCGGTTGGCCAGATAGCAAGCCGTGTTCATGGCTTTAGCCCAAAAGCGCCTAGGAGTCCTGTGCTCATCGAGCATCGTCCTGGCCATCTCGACTAGCGTGCAGTTCTTTCGTTCCACGACGCCATTCTGTGGGGGAGTGTAAGGAGCAGAAAACTGATGATCAAGACCCTGATCACTACAGAAACTGACGAACTGAGAGTTCTTGAACTCAGAGCCGTTGTTAGAGCGAATTGCTCGCATCCGACCATTGTTCTCATTCTTCAGTTTCAAAATCAGGTCATGAACAAATTGAAAAGTCTCATCCTTAGACTCCAAAAAGAAAACCCACGATAATCGAGAAAAATCGTCAACGATTACAAGCGCATACCACTTCCCACCGACTGAGCGTACCCGAGCTAGACCAACAGTGTCCATGTGTAACAGCTCTCTCGGATACGAAGTCATCACCTGAGTCATAGGTGAGTGAGAAGCGGAAACCATTTTCCCGTGATGACAGGGATGGCAAACTAGATCCTTCTCCATTTTAAGCTTGGGCAATCCTCGGATGAGGTCCATAGAGCTCAACCTCACTAGTAGATCAAAACTCAAATGGCCCAACCTCCTATTCCACTTCTAGAGCTCAGAAGAGGATCCAGCAATCAAACATCGAGAAGGGCCAAAAGAACTAGAGAAGTCAATCCAAAAAAACTTACCGAAAGGTAAGATCTGGCAAATCAAAGACCCTATAGAATCAATCACAAAAGAACTGCCCTTCTTAAAATGAACCTCCAAACCATCCTCAAGAAGTTGCGAAACAGAAATCAAATTAACATTCAAATTTCCAACCAAAGCAACGTTCTTCAAAGAGAAATGGTCAGAGATACGAATTGAGCCAATACCGTGTACCTTCCCTTGTCCACTGTTCTCGAAGGTGATGTATTCCTTGGAGCTCAGGGGAGAGAGACTGGAGAACCATCTGCGATGTCTCGTCATATGGCGAGAGCATCCTGAGTCCATGATCCATATGTCCTCCAGTCCCTGATCCCGCACAATCAGTGGTTATAAGGGGGAGCAAATGGTCCGACACCAGGTTTAGCAAAAGAACTAAACCAGTGTCGAGCCATCTGCTCAAAAGACGGAAAGCAGAAATCATCATATAAATCTAGACCAAAACGCGGCTCAAAGCGCGGTCCACGGTTCTGCCTAGAACCTCGGCCATGAGGTCCAGGACCGTATCTAAAATGGCCTGGAGCTCTGCCAGGGTGAACACCACCCTCCGGAGCATAGGCATGAAAGCCGTCTCCTCTACCACCACCTACACGACGCAGCCTGGCCTCTAGCCTCTTCCCACGTCGAGGAACTCTCAGTCTACCACCCTACTGATAGAACTGCTCCTGCCCATCATGAGCTCTCTCAGCTCTCTCAACCTGCTCCCTCCTGAAGCAAAACTCCGCAAGATGCCCGTCTCTCTGACAGTACTCACAGTGATAGGTGGGCTCCTTGGGATGTGGTTGAGGCTTGGGGTTCTTGGGATTAGTGGTGTTGGGTGTAGTCTCTTTGGTGTGAGAAGGTCCTGGAAGAGAGTCTAGAGAAGTGCGGAGGAGTTTGGGCTTTGGAACCCAGATGGGCTTCTTGGGTGGAGCTTTAGGCTATTCTTGGAAAAGTCCATCCTTAGGCTGACTAGCCTGGAAAGACTCAGTGGAGTGAGTCTTGGGGTATCTCTGTTCAGGAGTCATTTTACTCCACTCCACTGCCCGACTAATGGCACTCTCAAAGTCAGCCTTGGTGTAGGTGTAGCCTACCCCAAACCCATCCTGCCTCTTAAACTGCTGGATCATCATGTCGAGCTGTGGCTCTCTGGCACTCACCCAACTCAGGATTTGACGGAGGTAAAATTTCTCATTTTGGACATCAGCTTGCTCCTCTCTCAAGGAAGCTAGTACCTCCACCTGAGACAAGCAGGTCTCACACTCTCTATCAATATGGACAGACTTCTCGGCTTTCAGCTTGATCAACTCCAATCTAAGAGACAAGAAGTTCTCACAGACAGTGGGTGGAACTGACAGTGTCTCAAGCTCTAGCCTAGTCTGCTCTAGCTCAGCTCTAACTCTCTCCAAATCACCCAATTGCTCATCACCCTTGGCTTTCAACTTAGCTAAACTAGCTAGATGGGATGGGCAATCAGCACAAGGCACGACAACAGTGGCATGAGCATCTTTCAGCTCCAGCTAAGCGATCTCAAGCTTAGTGGCCAAAGCGTCCCTCTCATCAACCCTTTCTGTGTACCTAGACTTCAGAGTCGTCAGGTCACACAACAACACCTCACACTTTGGGCACTCACTGCTATCACCGTAGCAAGGGGAAGAAGATAGACTCTCAATTCTGCCGTTGGCCACGACAAGCTCACTCTCAAGTTCATCTATCCTCTTCTTAGCCCCTCTAAGCAGTTTTTCCCGATATTTCAACTCCTGACGATTGCTTTCAAGTAAATCAACGATTTCACGTTCGTAAGATGATACCTTTTCATTTTTGTCGTCGTCGGAGTTGTCGGAGGAGCCCTTTTCTTCCTTATCCCCAAGAGCCATTGAGGAGAAGCTCTTGCGAGATCTTCGGCGTTGATGTGAGTGGCTCTTCGGCCTGTCCCCGAAATCCATGAAGAAAAGGCCCGCAGGATCGTCCTTGTCCTTCCCCTTCTTGATGACAATCTGCTTATCGCTTGAACTCGATGAAGAGGAAGAAGACGTGGAACACTTGGAGTAGCTTTTCTCCATCTCGGCGAAGAAGGCCTTGTCACGCTTCTTGTTCTCATGCCGGTAGTCCTTCAGGGCCTTTCTGAAGAATCTGGTATTTGGCTTGCCCTTTGTGAAGGATGAGCTGTCGTGCTTGCCGGAATCTTAGAAGCCACCACCGGCACCCTTCTTGTGACCATTGCGCTTGGGGCAGTCGATAATGAAGTGACCTGGATCACCACACTCAAAGCACCCGGATTTCGTGCCGTGTCTTTTGAACATTCTCTTGTCATAAACACGACACACCCAGTTGTTAAAAAGACACAGGTAATCATCTCCTAACGACTCGAGCTGGTCCTCAGTGATAGACATCAAGGAGAACCCAACACAGCTCACAGAAGAGGGTTCAGCAGAAGGTGTAGCAAGGGCCAGGGTTTTTGATCCAGAGCCAGTGAGATTTGATCTCAACTGGGTATCAACCTCAGTGGCCTTCAGCTTGCTAAACAACTCAGAAATTGTCAAGGTATCATAAGATGTGCTCTCAATGATAGAGGATACCTTGATCTCCCAGATCTTAGGGTCCAAGGTATGGAGAACCTTGAGCGCCTGCTAATGATCTGAGACCAACTGAACTCCCTCGGCCTTGTTGGCCCGAAGCTTGTTGATGATTGACTGAAAACGACCAAACAGAGCTTCAACAGATTCACCCGGCTTCTGTGTGAAATTCTCATATTCACGCCGGTAAGTCTGATAGAGCCAAGCCTTGACCTGGGTTGTCCCCTCATGGTGTGCCTGGAGGGTAGCCCAGATCTCTCTCGCAGTGGTGAGATGGCTCACACACTCAAATTCAATGGGACCTAATCCAGAAAACAAAATGTTCACCGCTTTGTTGTTGTTCAGATGCTGGGCGATAATATTAGGAGAATTACGCTCAACAACTAGCAATATGGAGAATTACGCTCAGCTTTGGCTCATGAGATAGGCTCGCATGCGAGTCTTCCAATAATTATAGCATAAGCTTCCAAGGACGGGACCTTTCCAGGAGACGTCATGATCACTACTGGGGTTTAGAACCAGTTAAGGTATGGAAAAACCCTAACCAAGCTCTGATACCACTTGTAGGACCGAAAGTAGCGACCAGAGGGGGGGTGTATGGGCGCCTAAAAATTCTTTTGAATTAATGGCCTGATCCCAACACCCAACGCACCTCAACAGACTTAGCAAAGAAGGTAAACAGATCAACACAGCCTCAAAAGATCTAGCCTAACAACAACCGGTGTCCTAATCGAAAAGACACCAACACAGTGCTAATAGGCAGATTAACAAAGTATTTAAAACATGGGCAAATCAAGCTTCACAGAAATAGATCATTACTGAGATGATTGCACGTAAAACGAGATGAAAGCTTACTGTTCGAAATTTGTCTCCTGTTCGAAACTTGACGAAGCCTGTGTGGTGCAAAGCCTGAGTAGTAGCTGCCGAAGCCTGTGCGAAGTATGCAGTACTGAAGCTACGGAGAAGACGCAAGCCAACAAAAACCACTCAACAGAGTACTCTGAGCAAAGTGTGAGGCTACCGAATCCTGCTTCGAAATGCACAGTGACGAAGCTAAAGGTCTAACTTCGAACTGCACCCTTTGGAAATGCAGTGTGTTGTGCTAGCTGTCGAAGTCTGCTTTTGCTGACAAAGTATACTATGCGAAGTACACTTCTAACAATTGAAGCCTAATCAACCGGAGAACACAGACCAAGAAACTTCTAAGCGTATCAAAAGCGAAGCCTTCTTCGGAGGGCTATAGGAGAGCTTCGAATCTTACTAGACGAAAAATGAAGCGAAGCACTTTCACAAAGTGGGGCCCATGCCAAAGAACAAGATGAACAAGATCAATCTACTACGAACCCTGTGTATAGTCAATAGTGAAGCATGCTTTGAAACACTGCAACGAAGCATGCACAGAGAAATATGAAGACATTGCCGAAGCCTGCTTCGAAGTCGTTGTGCGAAGGTTGCAGCTTATCAGCGAAGTTAGACTTTGATTCGAAGTCCACTACGTTCGAACGAGTGCTACGAGCTCTGAAGCAATCAACCTCCGAAAGCAAAAACAGCGAACACTCGGCTTACAACTTCGAAACACCTTTTTGGAAACTCCGAAGCAAAACAGGAAAAATTGAAGTAGTCAATGCGAAGCCCACAGTCCAGCTAAGCATGGACTTCGGAGTCCTGAGCGAAGCTCGACCGAAGCCAGCTGCTCCGAACAAAATGGCTTCAAACGAAGATTAACACCAGAGTTCGAACCTTAACAAAACAAACCTGTAGAGTATGCTTCGCTGTGGGACTGAACTTGAAACAGATACTTCGAAAGGGAACAGAGAACATAAAGATCCAGCCGAATACACAGCTTCAAGAAACGTGCGAGCTCCTTTCTCCTCTTGATCAGAACGCCATGCCAGGAAGAAACTAATAGGAAAACTTTGCTGTATAGCCAAGAACAGAATAGCCTGGCGCACGACAGCTAGAAGTCTGCGACGTAGGATCAAAACGACAGAAAAGTCGTCAGAAAAATTAAGCAAGCTATGCACGCAAAATGAAGCAACCAGGAAATAACTCCACAGCAAACACACGATCGGTGAGACAAGAAGAACAACAGCCAATCAAAATATTTCTCAATGTGCTGAAACTGACAAAGCGTCCACCAACTTTGCACCAGGTATCCGGATTGGGATGGCCCGATTCCACAGCTCTCTCAGCCCGGCAATCTATCACCGCTCGTGTACCTGAGTCAATCTTGGTCAACATCCTAGTGGATGCTCTGCTGCTCATAGCCCATGTACCCGGATTGGGCCAGCCTGACTTCACGACCCCTCTGCCCGACAGTCGCTCGCTGCCCGTGTACCTGAGTCACAAGCGGCCCAGACGCAGCAGGTCTTCTCTCCTCATTAGTCCTCTTTGACTTCCGTTGACAATGACTCATCACATCTGGAGCCATGAGACCCACGCTATTCAGCATGGCTCCTCAGGTCTCACTCCGTCTTATTCAAAACCAAAGCCTATGGATTCTAGGCTTCAACTTGATATCATCTATAGAAGAGTCTAAGGACTTTAAAAGAACAGATTTCCAGCCTCCGGGTTCGAAGCATCTGTAAAAGAGCCGAAGGTGGCCAAAGCCTACGGATTCCAGGCTTCGTCTTGATAGCATCTGTAGAAGAGTCTAAGGACTTTAAAAGAACAGATTTCTGACCTCTGGGTTCTAAGCATCTGTAAAAGAGTCGTAGGTGGCCAAAGCCTACGTATTCTAGGCTTCGGCTTGATAGCATCTGTAGAAGAGTCTAAGGACTTTAAAAGAGCAGATTTTTGATCCTCCGGGTTCAAAGCATCTGTAAAAGAGCCGAAGATGGCCAAAGCCTATCGCAGGTTCGGTGAATCCACACAAACCATTCCTTTCATTCATTACAGGATCAAGCTCGGAAGCATTGCTTCGCTATCTGAACACGCTCCAAAGCCTCGCTTCGCGTGTCAAAATCTAATATAAGATTTAAGCATACCGAAGTCATGCTTCGCCTAAAATCTAAATGCGCTTTGGAGCCCTGCTCGCACATATTTACTATACAAAACCAAGCATGCCAAAGCCATGCTTCGCTTAATTTGAGTACGCTGAAGCCTTGCTTCCCTTCAAATTAATGCGTTCGAAGCCCAAAAGAGGCCTTCGATTGATGCGATATAAGCGTCCGAAGTCGCCAAAAGCGCACCCCTTCGCATTCTTAATTGCTCGCACCGGCAATGACTAAGTCCCTAACCACCACGCGCAAGGGGGGACCGAGGTATGTCTGTGAAGTGTGCGAATGAAATGCGCAATACGAGCATGACAAGCTAAATGTTCGAAACACTCAATTCATGCGAAGCATGCGGACGAAGTATGCAAATATAACGAATCTCATTCATTGAATGATAATATTGAAGTATGTTACAAATACACTTCAAAAACAAAACTACGAGTAGTCTGTATCTAAGCCTAAGAAAAAGCGAGCTCGAGGCCCCGACATGTTCGACCCTCGCTTGATTTTCTTCTGGGTAGGGCCCCCTCGGCTAGACAAAGCTCCGTCGAAGCCTGATCTCCTGTGGCCGGACCATCCATGCTTCGAAGCCCGTAGACCTCATCTTTCGCCTTGCAGGTTCGTCCAACTCTGAGACGCAGGCGGTGCCGCATTGAAGGCAGAAAAGTCTAGGGCTTCGTCGCCTTGTAAGGTTGTACCCGAATGCACCCCCTCACTGCTTAAGCGTACTTCAAAACAACTCAAGTCGGGCGAGGAGGAGGAACTCTGAAGAGGCTCCGTATTCACAGCAGCCAGCAGCTCCTAGGCTGCTTCGGGAATGGCTTCACCCCTGGGACCCCTCGGAAGCTTGAACCGAGGGGGGCCTTTAGACCTAGCTACTTCGAGCACCACCCAAAGCTAGCGAAGCTCCTCAGAATCCTCAAGTACTTAGAACTCAACATCCGAAGGCTCAGCCTAGGCAGGTATAAAGTACCGCCGCATTTCTATTAATAAACTAATAAGTTGTTTACATGCCTACAACTTCGAATTACAAAAAGCCTAAGGAGGTCTACACCTTCGGGGGCGGAGGCTTCAACGTCGAAGGACTACTTCGCACCCTTGGGCCTTCCAAGGCTCTTGAAGCCGACGCCATGCTCCGCGGACATCCGGGGGTGGCAAAACCAAGTGTTGGCCTCCGAAGGCCACCGGTGTGACTGAAGTTGCTGCCTCGAGGTGGTTGCACCCCACGTTATGGAGCATTTGCAACACTCCTTGGCCAGCCACTCGCCTAGCCATCAGTGCGAAGCCCTTCATCGATGTTTCCGCCATCGCAGCAGCCGTCCACAGGAACTCGAGGCGGTCTCCGATTGGGTCCTGAGGGTTGAATTCCGGAGCCAGGCACTCGGTCCCCAGTTGCTCGAGGACTGCGGTCAAGCTCGAGGTGGCCTCGTCGACCCCTTGGACCACGAAGTCTTCCAGCGAGTGACTGGCTACGCGAAGATCAGAACACTTCACCGCTAGCTTCACCCTGGTCTCCTCCAAAGCCCGAAGTGCCTCTCGAAGTCTTTTTTGTCTTCGAGGCCAAGGCTTCTCTCGCCTTGACTACCTCAGACCTCGCTTCTTCGGCCGCTACTTCGGCCTACCTTCGCCTCTCAGCCTCCTCCGAAGCCAGGCACCGAAGGGTGTCCCTCTCCTCCACCAGAAGGGTCATCCGATGATTCACGGAGGCTGTTGCTACAGCATTCAGCGTGAAGGCCTGAAAATATTCAAGAAAATCCTAAGTGTTGATTAAAAAAGCAAGTGCGACTCGAAGACCGTGTGAAGCTTCGCTCACCTAGACGATGGCTTCATGAGCATTTGCGAAGAGATCGATGGGGCTTGAGTGGCTTGAGATGTCCTCGAAGAAGGCAGGAGCGATGTGCGCTCCCCAGTCCCTTCGCTACATGGGCTGAGCCCCAGCCCCCGTGCTCGAAGGGGTCACCGTCACAGTCTCTAGCGTCGCCACTTTGGTTGCTGCCACCGGAGCATCTATTGGCTCCTCTTCAGTGTCGAGGTCCTTGGCCGCATGCTCCGTCATGGTAGGGGCTTCGTCCGCCAAAGGCTCCAAGCAAACCCTCGAGGCTTCGGGTTCCTCGCCATCCACCCTCTTCCTTTTGGAGCCGTTCATCGAAGGTGTTGAGCTGGCGAAGTCTGGAAGCGCCTGGACCCCTTCGACACCGAGCCATGTCCACACTCGGTTCCAGCGCTCCCAAGACCCCACCGGAGCGAGCCTTCGAGTCTGCTCCTCAGGCGTCAGAGCGCCAACAACGCGCTCTGCAGCCATGATTGCCTCTTTTGGAGGCCGTACTTCGCGCAAAGCTTCATCAAGATTTCAAATCAGCACAAGTTAATTCTATGAAGTATGAAGATAAAGAATTTCGAAGTCTTACCAAGGCGCTCCGCCGACACCTCGCTCGGTCCCTCCGAGCCCGAAGGTTGGAATAAGTTCTCTGGCCAAGAGAGCATGAGGGGGCTGAGCCGAAGGGTGATGAACTCTTCGGCTAAGTACCCCATGCTCATTCTCGAAGCCACCCTCCGCAGAAGCAGGATCCTCGACCGAAGGGCTTCGGGGCTCGCCTTCACCATGCCTTCGCGTCGGTAGGAGATTAGTGTGTTGGTACTCCAAAGGGGGGAGTCCGCGCCCACTAAAGCGTAGAACCATTCCTGGTCCCACTTCGAGTACCACTTATTGTTTACAACCCTCACCGGGAAGTCATCTTGGATCTCCTTTCGGAGCTAGAAGTTGGCGCTCCTGAAGGCCAAGGCCCTATCCACGTGGTTTGCCCGCTCCCTCCACATCGGTTGGCAGCTCGCATCATGGAGGGCGACGAAGACGTTCGTGCACCCCTCGTAGCCTTCGGCCCTCATGGCCCATTTGAAGATTGCTAGCCTTGCCATGGCGTTCGAAGACAGGTGAGGGAGCTCAAAGTTGTATGCCTTTAGCACCTCACTCAACATATCCACTGCTGGTAGCCCGAGGACGACCTCAAAGAAAGCTTCTAAAAGAACGACCTCGTTAGCCCAAGGCCTCGGGATGGTCTCTGACTTTTCAGGCACCCATAGCTGGATCCCCTCAGAAATCTTCCCCTCGCAGACTCTATGAACAGACTCCTCCGTCGAAGCCAAAGCCTTTCCAATGTTTGCTCAAACTTGTCCGACGGCGACCGAAGGTCCCTCGGCCCCAAGCGCCTCGCTGCAAGCTTCGCCGCCGCCGCCGCCGCCTGGACGGAGCTCGAACTCGCGCCCAGGGACAAGGCTTTCTTCGTTGCAGCCTTCTTCGGCATCTTGCAGGGCTTCGGTGCGAAGGGCGTTGAGATGCTACGAAGCCGACTACGCGCGAAGCTAAAGGTGGAGAAAAGAGGGCGAAGGATGCTTGGAGTTGGAGCAGGAAGCAAATGAGAGCGTGGGCGAAGCCATGGTACGGTGAACCCCTTTCATAGGCGGTAAAAAATGTCCACGGATCCCACGCCAAAGCCTTTTTTCACCGGTTACTCTGGCCTCTGCAGTCTATGACAGGTGGGCCCAAGGTGAATTTGAAGCGAACCGTCCGCCCCCCCCCCGTGCTGCAACGGTCAGTTGCAGAGGCGTTCGGGCTCCCGAGAGTGTCTCATCACCCGGACATGCATTTACTGCCAGCGCGGTTCGAAGCTAGCCTTCGCTTAAGTTTCGAAGGCCTGCCTTCTTTGAAGTTACATTTTACTCCAAGTCATTTGTCCTAAAGCGCGCGCACCCATTCACTCCGAAGGGATGCGTGCGTGGGGCTACTATTGGGGGAATGAGTTTTCCCTTAAACAGGGGCCAAATGATGTCAGCCTCCGAAGGCCTCGAGCCCGGAGTCTGTCCCCACCGAAGCCTGAAAATGAAACACAATCCCTCCTAGCGAAGTCGATTCCAAGAAAGGCCAAGCCTCCGAGAGCCCTTCAGAGCCAAGCCTCCGAGGCCCCTCCGGTCCCTTTCAAAGCCCTCTCCGGAGTCCCTTGGAGCCTACTCCGAAGGCCGGTTTGGAGCCCTCTTTGGGTCCACTTCAGAGTGCCCTTCGAAGCCTTCGCAGTTGCCTCCACCTAAAGGACTCCAGCAAGCACTTCGAACTAGAAGAAATATCCCAGCTTCACTACAGTGTAAAGCCATACCGGGACCCCTTCGCCCCTGGTATGCTGTATATCTGCTCAGAAGTGACATTTATATGCCATGTCTGTAAAGCTGTAAAGCTGCATGTATAGTAGTCTAGCCTTTTTCCCTTTTTGCCCCTATAAAACCTACGGCTTGCAGAGGGAATTTAGGTCTTTTCCTTTGGCCTGTTTTCCTATAAAAGCAGGGCCATGCCCTTGTAATAGGGGAGGTTCGACAGAAGCAAATTATGCCAAATCCACTATGAACTGGATGTAGGGCTATTATCCCTCTAGGGAGGCCTGAACCAGTATAAATTTTTTCTCCCTCTGTAAGAACCCTTCGAGGTTCATTCTAAACACCTTATTCCACAAAGCCTGTTGTAGCTAACGCAATTGCTACAACATCTATCATAAAAGCATTCTCGTAAAAACCACAAGTCTAGTGATTAAGATCTATTCTGCATATGGTTCATTCCATCACGATGCACCAAGCAATGGAGTCAAAAAAATCATAGTTGTGGGGCTTCCTCTAGTTGATTTGTACTACTAGGCACAAAAGGGGTTGTGTTTCCCTAATGGAGTGTTATCTCTGTCATTACAGATCAAATTCAATAGGAGCGTAAGTGAAACCTAGTGTGATTATCCTCATGTTGGGTAGGCTATATTAATGGCTTTGGCATTTGTTCCTTCGGGGTATTGTGGTGGTACCTCAACAAACTTGGTGTATGGGAATGTGTGTCTTGTGGATAAAATTTTACCTTTTTATATAGGGTTAATTTTTTCCATGCCATTATAATTTTTATGGTTTACCAATATGCCATTTGTGTGTGAGACAGATGGGGCCCCCACAATCACTGACAGTGGTATGTAGGAAATTTTTGAAAATTATAATGACATGTGAGTAATTTTTGCTTTTATATACATTTGATGTAATAAATGTAGCTTTGAAATGCAAACTAAATGTTGTAATGAATGCTGTAAGATGATGGTCATGTGATGAATATTTGGAAGTTGTTTCCCCTAGGAATTACAACAGAACTCAAAATCATTAGATTTCGGGCGTTACATACCTTGTCGAAGCTGAGGTAGAGCTATCTTGTAAAAACTTCTCCTACACACCATAATCACTTTGAGTGCTCACGGATTGACGCATAGTCATTTAGGAGGTAGTACCTCCAAAAGTAACAAATTCATTGAAAGATTGTTAGGGCCAAAATCCTTATGCTCAAGATTTAGCAAGAAAACTGATGAACTCTACCACAGAAAACTTCCAAGAATGTGAAGCAATATGATTGTTAGAAGTTGTGTGTTGCACTCTCAAATGAAATATAAAAGATTTACTCAAGATCTAGCTTAGGAGAGAGTGAAGAGTGAGTGGGAGTTTTTGTTTAAAAGAGTTGTGATGTGAGGCGATATTTATACCCCTCATACAAAAAGCGACCATTTGTTAGATATTTTGTAATTGTTCATCCATTGTCTCTAAACCAATCCAGGTGTTCTTGGATTCAAAACTCAGATGTTCTAGATTAAGTCGAAGTCTCCGCCATTTGAGATAAATCCGAACAGAATGATATTTTTAGATCATCTGGACAAATTCGAATGTTCCGGACATCAAAATAAATTTCATACGGAACAATATTTTTGGAGCATCCAAACCAGTCCAGGTGTTTTGACATTGAAAATAGTCTGATACAGTACCAAGTTTTTGGAGCATATGGACTGTTCTGGCCTTTAGAAAACCCCAAAACAGAACGATATTTTTGGATGATCATGACCAATCCAAAGTATCTAGTCTTACTAGAAAATTCCGAACTAAGTTTGAAATGATCCAAAAGCTTTTAAAAATATTTTTCTTTGAAAACAAAGTTTTGGAACAACATTTCAACTCAACCCTCTTTATAGTATGACATTCCTATACTCTTTTATATGTAAATCATCAATTTACGCCATTGAGCCTATTTTGGACTAAACAGAGTTTTTCTCCAAATTTGTTTCAATTTCAATGTCGTCTTTCCTGAAATCCCTGCATTTATCTTAATATTATTAGTAGTAGTTTTTGATCACTATCATAATTAATACAACAAAATTAATTAGGAGCCTAGATGTACTAAAACAATCTTTAGTTACTAAGCTTTACTGGCAGATCTGTTGATAGCAAAAAATGGCATCAATGATTAAGATTGTCAAAATATCAATTTTGGTAATTTGGGCCGAAAATGCACATGTCCCGGGTTAGGCCGAAGCCCTATAGGGCCAAAGGAACACTGGGCTACAGGCTCCGGAAGCTTCCAGCCAGCCCACAACCTTCGGCCAAGAGGCCTTCAGAGGCCCACTCTGCTAAAGCTTCGACCCGAGGAGCGGACTTTGGTGGGCCTAGCCGAAGGCCCACTTCGGGCAGAGATAGAGTTAGATCCGATTTTGGCTAAGTGTTTATCTCTACGCGTGATTCAGTCGAGTCATAACAGATTAGACTTAGAGATTAGAAGTCTAGCCCCTATAAGTATAGTGGCGAAGCCGGTTCAGAACCTCCACAACAAAAATCAACCACAAAGCCCTAGCTTTCAATCATATTTACTTTATCTTTACTTTTCTGTACTCTCCGTGGGTTTGCCTGGAAGCTCTCCGATGGCCACTTCGGAATAGTGGTAATCCTTGTTACTTCACTTGTGAAGTATCCATTAATCTACGTAATAGATTGCTATCGCCTTGTTACTTCGCCTGTGAAGTATCCGTTAATCTACGTAATAGATTGCTATCGCCTTGTTACTTCACCTGTGAAGTATCCGCTAATCTGTATAACAGATTGCTACCTTCGCTCCTAGTGCAATACTTAGCAGAATTCGGTCCTCAGGCCGAATTGGTACTTCGAATCTACTCAGTTGCAGGTTTCCACGTTCGGAGCTACTTCGTCGGAGGTGTCCGGAGCTGAGAGATTGGTTTTAGAGGTTGCTAGAACACCCTTCGGCGAGACTGCTGCTTCGACCGCACGCGAACAGACTTCGTCACAACAGGCTTCGCCACGCTCGTACTCTGCTCCGGATGAAGTCACGCTCGTGCGTTGCGTCTGAGTCATTATTCCGTATCTTACTCTATCAGAGACGTCGCACCGAACCCTGCTGTTCGGAGGTGATTGCCGCGTCAGATCTGTTCGGAGTTCATCTTCAGCCAGATCAGTCCGAACGCCGAAGGTACCCTTCGACGGGAAACTTCGCACCAAACGCCGAAGGTACACTTTGGCGATACCCTTCGCACTATACTTTGAATCAATCGGGCTTCACTCGGTTTGCTGATTTATTCTGTTTAATATATTTCTTTCGACTAATTGGATTATTTTGTGTGATCTGATTACCTGGCAACTCCACCCCCCTTACCACGGCTAAGGGTAGTCAGAACACGACATCGGTGCTGTGTTACACTTAGGCTTGTCCCTAAGTATCCACACACTTTTGGATCGTCGGACTGACCCAAGTGCGGGGCCACGTTTTCGTGTCAACAGGATCGATGATGCACGCCAATAATATACTTTTAGTGATGAACTATTTTTACGCATTAGTAATGTTGCCTTATTAGTGACAGGTCATAATGTGACCCGTCACTAAATGGTAAAAAAACTAGTAACGATTGACAACTACTGTTCGTCACTAATAACCCCACAAATCATTAGTTACCGCCTATCACTATAGGTGTTTCCTATGTATAAATAGGTGGGGCCAACAATGAACCAGACATGCTTTCATATCACATAGAACCCTAAACCCTAACAGTCATGCTTTGTTATGCTCCTTCACTGTCGTGGCCTTCTCTGCTAGCCTCTGTTCCATCTCTCCCTCTGTCCCAACACACATGACCACTACTTCGCCTCCGACCCTCCTCATTGTCGCTTCGTTGTGCATCTCCTCCTCCTACTCGTAAGGTCCTCCTCCTCAAACCCCTCGTTCTTAATGGCTAGGGTTTGTGACTTATTAATTTGTGAGTTTGTGAATATGTGGATAATTAATTTGTAAATATGCTTCTTTGTGCATATGTTTTCTTATTCGCTCAATAAATAGAAGGTTACTAGTATGAGGATATGTGGGACAATTATGCTTATTTTTTGTTTTGACAAGTTTGTTCATGCAATGATCTTATATCATGCTCTACTATTATTGTTCCTATATTTTATTCAAGTAATAATATTATAGTATATGTTTTCTATTATTGCTAGTCATATTTTGTTTATGCGATAATTCTACATTATGTGCTCAATATATATAGTTTGGCCTTTACATTTTTCTTATATATTATTTAGGGGTAATATTAAATTAATTAGTTGTCACACACTTGTGAATTGAAATATAGTCAAGTGGTGAGGAGGCCATTAAATTGGCAGCCTGACATCTGAGAGCAATCTGTGTTTATCTTATTGAATATGAATTAGGGTTTACACAAGTATTATTGTACTTTTTTCATCGTTATTAAATATAGCATGGATTAAGGATATGACAAGCCTCCCAAGTGATCAATAGGGCACTTCTACCAAACATCATGCTTCTAGTAGTAGGCAGGCCCCAATGGTATTGTCCCGTACTACAAGTGCTATGTGATTTTATAGTAATTCAATCCAACAGTGTAGGTACCCATTTATGGTAACATGGTACATTTCCATGGGAGTCACATGGTATATACATTCTACATTGCATATTCTATAACAAAACTAAGAAACTGAGTAAAAAAATTCTTTGTCGTTAACCATAACTTCACGATGGTGACACCCTTGAGATATCAACAAGAGATGAGTGTACTAATATGATTGTGAGCTTTGGAGGCAGGTTATGCCTCTATAGAGGGTGAGATGCATTTAGTATCCGAGTCCGCCTACTAGAAGGGGACTTTGTGGTACTAACCATGGAACCCCTACTATCTGCTATGGCTACTATTTTCAATAATTATGAGAAAGAAAAGAGCACATGATCCATAAAAGTAGACGACATTGACAGCAATATCTATAGTAACCTCATATTACTTACTAGACATACATATTTTGTATATATACTTACTGACTTTTTTATAATGACAGATGAGGGTCCTAGCAATGCTGAGAAGAAGGGAAAGCAGATAGCTAGGGAGAGTGATGCCGACTAAATGAACCAATTGAAGAACATCTATTATTTTGGTAATCAAATAGATGTAACTCTACCAAGGAATGTACTCCTACAAGACATCTCAGCAAGTTTATCTTCAGGGATTCAATTATATATATGCCCAATAAATAACTCAATCATCAATAAAATGTTGGTGGTAAGCACTTTACATAGGGCAGAAAATCAAATATCTACATATATGCACTTGGCACATGTCTAACTAGCTTTGTACAAATTTTATTGTAATAGTATTTTTAAGGTGATATTGTGAGAAATACATTACACCTCACCTACATCAACAAACCACTTAGATAGTCAGATTCAACTGATAGCAACACAGAGTGAAACAATCCCAATTGCAGTGCATAAATCCATGGATAAATAATGCTATCTAACTATTGGTTTTAGCCATTTTTTGAGATAACGAGTTAGAAGTTAGCATTGTATGCGCCTTCCATTTCAACATAAATAATGGTGTAATTGAGACAATTGTGTATGTGGTCTAAATTATTTTATAAGTTAAAAGTTAATTTTACGGAACTTTGTTTTAGCTAATTTCTTTGAGATAACGAGTTAGAAGTTAATATATGTACATTAATTTGGTTATGAAACTTCTCACAATAAATTGTTTGAAACTTATGTGATGTGCTTTCGAATATTGGATGTTGGCTGTGAAATCCTAGCTTTGATTCAGAATATAATCTAAAAAATATATTTTTTAAATGACCATACTATTAATTACGAGCAACAATAATCACCAGTCACTAAAGGACATTGTAGTGATGGGTAATATTATGACCCATCACTAAAGGGTCATGACAGGTGAGCTAGTAGACCTCCTTTAGTGGTAGATGTGTATTGTCGTCCGTCACTAACCCTTTAGTGATGGACGAACATCCGTCACTAATGATCTAACTTTATTGACACGATAAGAGTGATAAGAAATATGTTTATCACTAATAGAGGTTATTACTCATCACTACTAGTAGTTTTTTTTAAGTAGCGGTGACACATTTATTAGCATATTTAGATATCATATTTATCTCTCATGGTTTTTTCTTGTAGGATTTTTTTCACATAAATCCATGTCATGTGTTAATTTGATATGCGCATTCTAATTCCTAAATCACAAATCACTACCAGACCATTCGTTCGTCCACGTTGAGTCATTTTTTTAAGGAACATGATTCTCGAGCAGATAACAGTGATAAATTAATAGCTACTCCTTCAGTTCTATATTATAAGTTATTTTGACTTTTTTGTATTCAGGTATACATCAATAAATCTAAACACATACGTATCTAAATTCATTGATCCGTGAATGAATCTGACTTGTAATATGGAACATAGGTACCTGAGAAACGTAAACGTACGTGGTTTAATTTGTTTATTTTCTTTTCTGGCATGTTTTCCCTGTCTTCTGTTGTCATTAATTAGCAGTGATGATACATTATTAGCAAGGCAATTAATGAAGTATGTAAGGTTCGTGTGATACATGCGGATTGCGTGCTACTGAAGTTCCCATAGAAAAGAGATCCGAGGATCAAGATGTTCTCACCGGAAAGATTACTGTTTGGTTGCCGCTAACAGTTTGCCACGTTTAAGGTTAGATAAGTTTAATCAATTTAGTAATTGTATTTAATCAATTTAGTAAGTGTGTTTGATTACAGCTACATATATTAAGATTCTCTTCAAATAAATCAGGTTCATTTACACATCAATGATTTAAAAAATACGGCAATATTTTTTTAGACTTGCTAAAACATGACAAAAAAATTGATAACCTCAATTTAAATAAGTATGATAACTTTTATTAATAAATTATAGTAAAGTGTAGCTGGAAACTAAATATGATGACGTAAAAAAGAGTGCTTCCATTATTTATCACTCGTGTAATAGCCAAACTATTTAAGTGACAAATTATGAATTATACTGTAATTCTAAAAGTACACGCACCTTTATTCAGTAAGCCAATCAGCAGATACGATGAAGATCGCCAATGAAACTTCAGGATATCAATCTAGATTAACCAGCGTCATCATATCCTACTCTACTCTAAGCACGGCCTCCGATGTAGACCTCAGTCCATGTTGTCATCGTCCATGCCTGTCTCAACTTCTCATTAGACACACAACCAGTCCATCTATTTAAGTTGAGCAAAAGACATGTGAACATTCAATATGAAACTAAAAGTTTTAGTGCACCATAGCATTAATGTGGGCCTTTGCATTTAACGTATTATTGAATAAATCAAAATAGACCAAGCCCATGTATATCCAACAATCCCTACCAATACGAAGCCACAGAAATGCTCTCGACTTCCAAGCGTTTAATATACCAGTGTTTTGGTGGAGACAGTTAAGTTGAATATCCACCTAGAGCAAAGACAATACTTATTCATAATTGTACAATGAACTATACCTTGAATTGACAGTTTTGTGTGTAATAAGGTTCATCCAAGTTATTTACTGATACTAGGTTGCCAAACACATCCCCTCTGGTTGGAGCATATAAGTCACACTCCAAGGTCTTTTATGAGTATGTAGAGATTACCTAGATCTCATAAATTGTTACTAGCATTTGAAATCGTATAGGTGTGTTCCTCAAAAGATGTTCTGTATGACAACATATTTGCTTCAACAAGCCACTTGGAACACATTAAGGTGAAAACACCAACCTCCCATACAGCTAGAAAAGAAATGCATCTGAAATGGACATTGTTAAGGGTTTTTTCTCTCAGTCTACCACTAGCTTGTTTCACCATTCTAATTCACGGGATCTCTTATCACAAAGAATAGGTTACCACCATGATAGACTACAAGTGGGTCTCAAGGCCATCTCATTCGATGCACTATTTATCACATTGTGTGACAGCCCCTTAGTAAATTGATCTGCCATATTTTTAGATGTATGGACATAGTCCAACGCTATCACTCCGGAGTTTCTCATTTTTCAAATAGACTTCAAACACCTCTTTACGTGTCTAGTCGACTTCATGTTATCTTTAGAACTATTCACCTTAATAATCACAGTTTGATTATCATAGTTCATAGAAATAGCCGGCATAGGTTTTTTAACCATTGGTAAATCCATAAGGAGTTCACGAAGCTACTCAGCCTCAACCGAGGCGGTGTCTAACACTGTGAGTTCTTCTTCCATAGTTGATCTCATTAAGATGGTCTGCTTGCAAGACTTCCATGAAACAGCGCCACCACCAAGTGAGAACAGATATCCACTTGTGGCATATATCTTATTAGCATCAGATATCCAGTTTGCATCACAATAACCCTCCAATACCCTCAAGTACCCGGTATAGTGAATGCCAAAACTCATTGTCCCTTTTAGATAGCACAGTACTCTCTCAAAAGCATGGCAATGATCATCTCCCGGATTTGACACAAACTGGCTGAGTTTGCTCACAGCAAACGAGATGTCAGGTCTCATAGCGCTAGCCAAATACATGAATTAACCAATTATTTAGGAATATTTAATTGATCCCTAGCTATTCTCCGATTTTTCCTCAATTTCTTGTTAGGATCATAAGGCGTAGGAGCAGGTTCACATTCGCTAAACCCAAAGCGATTTAAAACATTTTCCACATAATGGGACTGCACAAGTGTGATCCCACCATTGCCTTCTCTCGATAGCTTAATGTTAAGAATAACATCAGTTTCTCCCAAATCTTTCATCTCAAAATTATTGGACAAAAGGTCTTTCACTTCCTTGATCACGTCAAGGCTAGTGCTAAAAATCATTATGTCATCGACATAAAGACACAAGATAACTCCCTCGCTCCCACTGTACCGATAATAAACACATTTATCTACTTCATTCACAACAAAGCCGATAGATGTCAAAGTCTTATCAAACTTTTCATGCCATTGATTGGGTGCTTATTTAAGGTCATATAATGATTTAAATAATTTACACACCATGCCTTCTTGACCATTTGCTACAAACCCCATAGACTGCTCCATGTAGATCTCCTCATCAACTCTCCATTCAATAAAGTCGTTTTAACGGCAGCCAAGGAAAGTAACACACGAATCATGGTCAATCTAGCCACAGGTGGATATGTATCAAAGAAATCTTCATCGTCCCTCAGTGAATAGCCTTTAATCACAAGCCTTGCCTTGTACCTCTCAATCGTACCATTAGGCATAAGCTTTTCTTGAACACTTATTTACTTGCAATCGTACCATCTCTATATAAAAAGAGGAGGAGATCTTGGATGTCAAGTTATTAATAGTTTAGACCTAGCCACCAAGAACTCCTCTCTTTCCTTTCTTGATCTCAAAAGTTGAGATTGGGAAATCTTCCGTTTCTCACGAGCGGTGCTAGCACGCCGACATGTGAAGGATCCCATCCCTGGACGTGTAGATACCGTGGAGGCGTTGCTCCAATAGCGACGCTCGTGGACTTCTTCATGTGAACACCTTCATCGTATTCGCGATTGGATTGTCGGGGAACGGCTAGAGTGAGGCGAAGATCAGTGAGGATGCGCTTCCCCAACATCTTCTTCCGCTGCACCTAGCGTGTCTTATGCTAGAAGGTACAGATTTACAATCCCACACGTGCATGGTTCTTGGGCTTTGGGAGAAATTTTTGAAATTGTCGGCTAGCGTAACTTCCCCATTCCCCAACAGTGGTATTAGAGCCTACGTGCGTAGTGTTCGACCTAGATCCCTCATGTATGGTGATACATGGTGGAAAAATAGATTAGATCTATTTTTCTGTCTGCAGAAAATCAGAAGTTCCGATGCCATATCGGATGTTCCAATATTGAATACGATTGAATACAGAGAGCTATTTTGCTAAATCGGAGTTTCGATATTGATCGGAAGTTCCAGTGGATCGGAAGTTCCGATACCAGTTTTTAATCGATACAAAGAACAATATTGCAGTCGGAAGTTCCGATCTAGAATCAGAAGTTCCAATCTAGTTCAGTCACTTTTAGATTCTTCGCCTAACTTTGTTTTGCAAAGAATGTTGTGATTGGCATGACCTTGATAAATGTGATGTATGAGATGCATGCAATGAATGTAAATTTAAATATGGCCTGCATGTCATTGATATTTACAGCCAAGGCTGGTGTACATTTGCGACCCATGAGTCGAGAATTGTTGCTTCGACACATGTAACTAGTATAGGTGCTATAGTGATAGACTAATATAGTTTTTGGAGGCCAGAAGCACATACTTAATGATGGCAGCCATGGAGATGGATATCACCATGTGAAGAGGGCCATGCTATGTCACATTTAATATGATTGCCTGTGATGCTTTCTTATATTCCCGTTATACTATTCTTGCATGTTTCGTGCACGCTAGGGACGTTACCTTGCTAGAATAGTTTTCCCTCAGAAAATTAAGTATTGATGCTCTTTCCATTAGCCACACCCACCAAGGATTTCGATCATCGATAGTGGGTTTGCCAAAGCAGGATGTTATCTTTTATCTTGACCAGTTGGGGTGGAAGTCAAACTTTCGCACACATAGTATTGGTTTGCTTAACGAGGCTATCAAACCGGTTTGGGCCTTGGGGTATAGAGTTGGCGTAGAGCATTGGATGCTTCTCCAACGACAAGAGTCACATACGATGTGATTAGCAAAGCGTTGCTTACCTATGTCACCTAGCTTCTAGCAGTGATGCCAAAGCTCACTAGGAGTTAGAATGAATATGGATCCTGCACTACTATTAGTTATTAGATGGAAAGTGACTGTTTTTAAAATAGTGGAATATCTTTTATTGGATATAAGATAAACATTGCATAGTATTGAACCTTGCATTTAATGTTTTGTAGATCATGGCACATACTACTACTTCTGTTAAGAGCACTCCAATTTTTAATTTGCAATCTATTCTTGAACGAGAGAAATTATCTGAAACAAATTTTATGGATTGGTACCGAAACTTGAGAATTGTTCTTAAGCAAGAGAAAAGAGATTATGTTCTAGAGGAACCTCACCCCGATAAGCCAGGAGAAGATGCTTCTGCAGCAAACAAGCATGCTTATGAGAAGCATAGTAGTGATTCCGTGGATGTCAGTTGTCTTATACTTGCATACATGTCCTCTGAGTTTCAGAAACAATATGAGGAATGTGATGCTTACGATATGATCGTAGATCTCAAGGGCGTGTTTCAGAACCAAGCAAGGTTCGAGAGATACAATGTGTCTAAAGCCTTGTTTGGGAGTAAGCTGACTGAAGGGAGCCTAGTGAGTACTCATGTGATTAGGATGATTGGTTACATTGAGACTCTAGAGAGACTGGGTTCTCCACTAGATCCATACTTAGCTATTGATGTGATTCTCTAGTCGCTCCCACTGAGCTTTGAATTGTTCATCATGAATTACAACATGGTTGGACTAGAGAAGACACTAGCTGAGTTGCATGGGATGCTCAAGACTGTTGAGGAGAGTATCAGGAAATATCCAAGTCATGTGATGATGGTTCAGAAGGAGAGCAAAAAGAGAAAGAGTAAGGGCGAGGCTAATACTACAGATTAGATCTCTAGTGCGAAGTATAAACCAACTGGAAAGTCCAAGTCAGTTCCTGCTAACTCTGATGTGTGCCACCCCTGCCACAAGCCTGGGCATTGGAAGCACAATTATAAGGTGTATCTGGAAGAACAGAAGAACAAGAAGGGAAGTGTGACTTCCGCTTCAAGTATTAATGTTATTGAAATTAATCTTGCTACTCATCCAAATGATTCATGTGTATTTGATAACGGTTCGATGATTCATACTTGCAAATTGTTGCAGGGGCTGAGTAGAGTAAGTGTGCTAGTGGCAAGTTGGATGTCCGCATCGGGAATGGTGCAAAAGTTGCAGCGTTGGTTGTTGGCGTTTATTCATTGTCACTACCTTCAGGACTAGTTTTGGAGTTGAATAATTGTTATTTCATTCCTTCCTTAGGTAGAAACATTACCTCTTCTTCATGTTTAGAAGATAGTTTTGAATTCATAATAAAGAACAAGTGTTGTTCAATATTTTCGAATGGCTTGCTCTATGGTGTTTTTCCATTAGTGAATGGATTATATATTCTGAGTCTTGATGATGCACATGTTTATAATATTAGTACTAAGAAATAATGACTCAATGATTTGAATCCTACATATGTTTGGCGTTGTCATTTGGGCCATATAAATGAGAAGCACGTGCAAAAGCTCCATAGTGATGGAATTTTTGAGTCATTTGATTTTGAATCAGATGACACATGCGAGTATTGATTACTTGACAAAATGACAAATATACCCTTCACTGGACAGAGAGAGGGCGAGTGAGCTATTGGCCATAGTACATACTGATGTGTGTGGACCAATGAGCCATGTCGCAAGAGGTGGTTATTAGTACTTCATCACTTTTACCGATGACTTTACTATATATGGTTATGTCTACTTGACGAAGCACAAGTGGGAGTTCTTCGAAAAGTTCATGGAGTTTCAAAATGAAGTACAAAATCATATGGGCAAGACAATGAAATTGCTATGATCTGATCGTGGAGGTGAATATTTGAGCCATGATTTTAGTGATCATCTGAAGCAGTGTGGAATTGTTCCACAACTGACTCCACCCAGCAAGCTCTAGTGTGGATTGTCTGAGCGGAGGAACCACACCTTGTTGGACATGGTCCGGTCGATGATGAGTCATGCTGATCTTTCATTATCCTTTTGGGGACTCGCTCTAGAAACTATCGCTTTCACCATAAATAGAGTTCCATTAAGTTAGTAGAGAAGACACCATATGAGATGTGGTCTGAGACGTTTCCCAGTTTGTCTTTCTAAAAATTTGGGGTTGTGAGGCACATGTCAAACGTTTTATGTGTGATAAGCTCACTCTAAATCTGACAAGTGCTTCTTTGTGGGGTATCCTAGGGAAACCAAAGGATACTATTTCTATAATAGAGAAGAGGGCAAAGTGTTTGTCGCTCGGAATGATGTATTCCATGAGAAAGAGTTTCTCTCAAAAGGAGTTAGTGGGAGGACGGTGCCTCTCGAAGAGGTTCGAGAGCCACTAGAAGGTGTTCTAGATCCCACTAAACCACAACAAGATATGCAAGATGTTTCACAGCCCGTTGTAGAGACAATAGTGTTGACATAGAAATGTGCCCCCGCACTTGGGTCAGTTTGATGATCCAAAAGTGTGCAGATACTTAGGGACAATCCTAAGCGTAACACAACACCGACGTCGCGTTCCGACTACCCTTAGCCGTAGTAAGGGGGTGGAGTCTCCAGGTAATCAGATCACACAGAAATAATCCAATTAGACAAAATGAATGTATTAAACAAAACAAATCAGTAGCTAAGCGAAGCCTCACTGATTCGAAGTATAGTGCGAAGGGTGTCACCGAAGTGTACCTTTGACATCTGGTGCGAAGTGTTCCGCCGAAGGGTGTGTTCGGCGTTCGGACTGATCTGGCCGAAGATGGGCTCCGAACCGATCTAGACGCGACAATCACCTCTGAACAACGGGGTTCAGCGTGAAGCCTCCGATACAGTAAGATACAAAATAATGACTTAGATGCAACGCGCGAGCGCGACTTCATCCGAAGCGGAGTACGAGCGTGGCGAAGCCTGTCATGACGAAGTCTGTTGGCGAAGTGTGTCGACGTGCGGACTTTGTCAAACCGACAATGGCGTGATGGTCCAGCACAGTCAGTCAAAGGAGCAGTCTCGCCGAAGGGTGTTCTGGCAACCTCTGAAACCGATATCTCAGCCCCGGACACCTCCGACGAAGTAGCTCCAAACACGGAAACCTGCAACAGAGTAGATTCTAAGTACCAATTCGGCCCGAGGACCGAATTCTGCTAAGTGTTGCACTAGGGGCGAAGGCAGCAATCTATAACACAGATTAGCGGATACTTCACAGGCGAAGTAATAAGGCGATAGCAATCTATTATGTAGATTAACAGCTACTTCACAGGTGAAGTAACAAGGCTTACCACTATTCCGAAGTGGCCATCGGAGGGCTTCCAGGCAAACCCACAAAGAGTACTGAAAATAAAGGTAAATAAAGTACGGTTCAAAGCTAGGGCTTTGTGGTTGATTTGTGTTGGGGGGTTCTGAACCGGCCTCACCCCTATATTTATGAGGGCTAGACTTCTAATCTCTAAGCCTAATCTGATAAGATTTGGCTTATTCACGCGTGAAAAGACTTAGTCAAAATCGGACTCAATCTCTAACTCTGCTCGAAGTGGGCCTACGGCCAGGCCCGTCAAAGCCTGCTCCTCGGGCTGAAGCTTCGGTGGAGTGGGCCTCCGAAGGCCTTCGGGCCAAGGCTGTGGGGCTGGATGGAAGATTCCGAAGCCCATAGCCTAGTGGACCTTCGGCCCTATAGGGCTTCAGCCCAACCCGGGGACATGTGTATTTTTGACCCAAATTACTAAAATTGATATTTTGACAATCTTAACCATTAATGCCATTTTTTTGCTATCAACACATGCCCCCTTTCCTTTTAGTGAACTAAGTGAACTAAAAGCATAACAGGCTAAAGACGATACCTTCCATATCGGCCTTTCGACATTTTTCAAGTTGTTTGCCACACACTTGCGAAATACCTTTTCAAGTATCTACCATTCAAAGCTCTTCGAAATTTCTCTCCTTGTATAGATTCTAACACATATGCATTGCGAGGAGCGATTTCGGCTATTTTGAAAGGACCTTCCCAACTAGGCGACCATTTACCAAATTTGGGACTCTTAGTGCCCAAGGGTAAAATCGTCTTCCAAACCAAGTCATCTACTTGAAACAATTTTGGTTTAACCTTCTTATTGTAGGCTTTAGCTACTCTCCTCTTGTTTACTTCTATGGCTACTAAAGCCCTCATCCTCTTATCAGTCACTTCTTCTAGACTATCTTTTAAAAGAGTTTCATATTCGTTGACTGATAAGCCATCTTGCTTTAGAACTCTTAAAGAGACAAGATCTACTTCTACGGGTAGAATGACTTCTTGTCCATATACTAACTCATATGGACTAACTTTGGTAGCACTGTGCTTTGCGATTCTACAAGCCTATAGTGCCTCGGAAAGCACTTCATGCCACCTCTTAGGGAACTCTTCAATTTTCTTCTTAATGAGCTTAATCACAGTTTTATTACTAGACTCGGCCTGACCATTGGCCTGAGCATAGTATGGCGAAGAGTTTATTAGCTTAATACCATAAAATTCGGCAAAGTCCCTCACTTCCTTAGAAACAAACGAACTGCCTTGATCTGTAGTGAGGGTTTGAGGAATACCAAATCTATGTATAATGTGCTTTAAGATAAAATCAAGTACCTCGTTGTGAGTCATGTTCTTGAGAGGCACGACTTCGGTCCATTTGGTGAAATAGTCCGTCGCCATCAACATGAACCGATGCCCTTTTGAGGAAGGAGGGTGAATTTGGCCGATGAAGTCTAAACCCCAACCTCAGAATGACCATGGCTTGACAATCAGGTTAAGTAATGAAGCAGGAGCTAATTGAATATTACCAAACTTTTGACATGCTTCACATCCTCTATAATACTTAAAACAATCCTTAGTCATAGTCGGCCAGTAGAAACCCGCTCTCTTAAGCATCCAACTCATTTTCTGGGATGACTGATGAGTGCCACAAAGCCCTTCGTGGACTTCTACCGTAGCCACTTAGGATCGTTCATTGTCTAAACATTTCAACAATACTCCATCAATAGTTCGGCGATATAGTGTATCATCTAGCAACACAAATTTAAACGCTTGCCGCTGAACTTTCCAATCAACCCTTTGGCTAGGGTCTCTCAAATACTGGACGATTGGTGTTCTCCAATCGCCCTTATGGACTTCTGAGGGTTTTGCTAGCTCACTCCCTGGAATAATGTCTAAGCTACTTATTTTGGAGTGCCCCCGAGCCCTTCTTGCTTTTGCCGAAGCCTGCCTAGACTGGCTGCGCAAAGCTATTCAGGCCGAAGCCTCCTGCCGGAGGGTCCGGGCTCCCGGAAACCCTCACTATCGCTGGGACTTCAGATCACGGGCTCCGGCGTGCCATACCCTTCATTGGGCGGAGTACTCCAGCCTCAGGGCCTCGGCGCGCAGTAGTCTCCGGCGGCCTGAGGGGTCCGACCCAGAGGGTGCGCCTGTCCGAAGTCACTGGCTTCGACAATGAAACCAAACATCGGTTTTTCTTGTACAGAAAATTTTCCTCTCTTGACTTGGTAGCCAGATGTTTGCTGAGCCAAATCATTTGCAACGGAATTGGCCTCTCTTGACACATGAGAAATTTTGAAGTCATCAAAAGTAGCAATTATGTCTAAGCACTTATTCAAGTAGCTGTTTAGCAAGCCATTAAAGCATTGAGCACTCTTAGCCACTTGTTGCACCACTAACAGGGAATCACCATGTGCATGAACATGCTTAACACCCATGGATTCCAACAATTCAAGCCTTAGCAGTAAAGCCTCATATTTAGCTTGGTTATTAGTAGAGGAAAATTCTAAACGAGCCGAAGTTTCAAAGTGCGCTCCACTAGGTGATATGAGAACCACTCCAATACCTTGACCATTTTTGCAAGCTGAACCATCAAAGTAATGTTTCCATGGTATTACCTCAATTAAAGCAACATTGTCACTCAAACTGACATCTATGTGGTGATCAACTATAAAGTTTGCTAAAATTTGGCCTTTCATAGCTCTTAGGGGTTAATAGGCCAAATCATACTCAATCAAAGCATAAGCCCACTTTACGATTCTTCCACTTAGAATCAGCTTTTGTAACATGTGCTTTATGACATCGGTTTGGCAAATGACAACACATGTAGTACGGAGAAGATAGTGGCGTAATTTGGTACATGCGTAGTAAAGTGATAAACATAAATGTTCCACAAACGCGTACCTAGTCTCGGCGTCCAACTGGCGGCAGCTCAAGAACGTGATGATGTACTCTTTCCCTTCTACCTCCTGGGTTATCACGGCCCCGATCACGCTATCTTCAGCAGTGATGTACAGCCGAAACAGAATCCCGGCTTTGGGTGCTCTCACCACGGGCGGCGATGACAAGCACTCTTTGATTTTCTCAAAGGCGCTTTGATGACTTGCCCCCCAAGTGAACCCGGCCTCGTTCTTTAGCTGGAGTATGGGTACAAAGGCATCAATCTTGCCAGACAAGTTAGATATAAAGTGACGCAAATAATTCATCTTGCCTAGCAACTTCTGCACATCTTTCTTGCATGTCGGCGCCGCAATGTTTCTAATTTTCTCAAGCCTCGTAGGATCAATCTTTATGCCTCTTTCATGAATCCTGAAACCAAAGAACTTGCTCGCCGACACGCCAAAAGCACATTTGAGTGGGTTCATTTTTAAGCCGTACTGTCGCATCCTATCAAAAGCAACATTCAAATCGGCCAAATGGTTTCCCATAGCGTTCGATTTGACTACCACATAATCAATGTAAAATTCTAACATAACTCCTAGCAAGTCATGAAAGATCAAGTTCATAGCACATTGATATGTAGAGCCAGCATTCCTTAAACCAAAAGTCATAACGACCCACTTGAATAAACCGACGAAACCAGGGCATCGAAAGGCTGTCTTGTAGACGTCCTCTTCGACCATAAAGATTTGATTATAGGTTTTTTTAGATATATGCCATTGCAATTATCGTGCTTTGGAACTTTGCCACTACAATTCATCTATTTGGATATATGCCATTTCGAAATTGCAGCTCTCACAAAATCTAATGGCATATTTCAGATTTCTCTAAAATTGTAATGGCATATTTCGGAATTCTCTAAATTTAGAAATGGTATAATTTGGAGTTCTCTAAATTTGTAGTGGCATGAATCTAAATACGTGAATTGTAATGGAATTTCTTTAAAGTCGCAAAATTGTAATGGCATGGATCCAAATTCCCTTGATTATAACCAGCATTGCCATCAAGAAAACTTAGTACCTTGTGTCTTGAAGCATCGTTGATTAGCATGTCGGCTATCGACATTGGATACTCGTCCTTCGGAGTGGCCTTGTTCAAATCCCTGAAATCAATACAAACTCGTATTTTGCAGCTCCCTTTATTCTCTACAGGCATAATGTTAGCGACCCATTCAGCGTACCTGCACGGCCTAATAAATTTAGCTTTGTGCAGTCGCTCCATTTCTTCTTTAACCTGGTCATAGACAGCCGAATTAAAGCGACAAGGAGGCTGTTTATGAGGCCTAAATCCGGATTTGATGGGTAGCCGATGCTCCACGAGCTCGCGGCTTAATCCCGGTATCTCGCTATACTCCCATGCAAAACAATCGACATACGACCGAAGCAACTTTATTACTTCAGCCTTTTCATCAGGCTGTACATGTTGGTTTACAAAAGTCGGCCTCGGGATGCTACCATCGCCTATGTCAACTTCTTCTAAGGGATCGGCCGACGCAAAACCTTGTCCTAATTTCTCTACTTCGTTAAAGTCCTCGATGGCTTCAACAATACAATTTTTAGTAGACCAATACTACTCTACATGAGACTTTAGCCAATCCAGATTACTCTTGCTAGACATGACTACTAATATAAAAATAGTCATGCTACACCAGCCGGCTTTACAGACACTAGTACAAAACATTCTCCGGACACGCTAACAAATCATAATCCAAAAGATATCTACCTGATAGACACTCTACTTTGTTGTGGATGGCGTCGATGGACACATCGGCCAATGCCACTTGGGCCGAAGTGTCTTAGGGTATGACCTCCACTTCATCGCCATCCCACTGAATCAGACACTGGTGCAAAGTAGAAGGAATTCAACAATTTGCGTGAATCCAGTCACACCCAAGCAACACGCTATAGTTACCTTGCACATCGACGATGAAAAACACTGTGGGCAATGTCTTGTTGCCTACTGTCAACTCCATGGAGAGCACGCCTTTGGCCTCAGAACTCTCGCCGTTGAAACCGTTGAGCATCAAGTTGGTATTTTTCAGATCATCCTTGTCCCTGCCAAGTTTCTTCAATAGTGAGTAAGGCATTGGATTAACAGTGGCGCCACCGTCAACAAGCATCTGGGAGATCGGCTTTCCATCAATGTGACCCCTAACGTAGAGAGGCTTTATATGATGAGTTGAGTCCTCGGGTTTCTCAAAGATGGCATTGCGCGGGCCAAGGTTAAACTGAGCGACCTCGGCCTCGTCCTGTGGTAGGGCGAACTCGGCAGGCAGCATGACGACGTTGATGTCCATCGCTTGGGGTGCGGGCCCCTCGAAGACGTGCGAGTAGTCGTCGTCGAGCATGTCATCATCGTCGTCGCTCGGGCTAGGAGCTGGGTTGGTTATCTCAACTGGCTTAATCCTCCATACCTGTCTCGTCATCGACCGAGGGCGGATTTCTTCAAAAATGGTGTCTCGCTCATCCTCGGCTTTTTTATCACGCATTTCCTATGCTCGTAGGTGTTCTAGACACCTCTTCTACGATTTGGACATCCCTGGAGGTGCCCAAGATGGCTGTGGTGTAACACCCCAAGATATTTGTACGTGGTCGCATGATGAACGTCTTGGTTTATTGATTTTCTATGGAATTTCAATAAAGGTCCTGATTTATTAAATCGGGGCGTGACATGTGGCTTGGTACCTGGTGCCACTGTCTGGTTCCTGCTAATTTTGGATGAAGTGGTGTTGTTCACCTCAGCCTCACACGTTCTGTATTCGGAGGGACCTTCGCTGCGGACCCCGACAATCAGACCAGCCTCGTTCGGCCGATCGGATCAGGCTCTGGCACATGCTTCGGCCAGAGTAGGGGACGTACCTCTGCTAGGCTTCGGCGAAGGGGCCTTCAGGATTGGGACTTCCTGAGACCCTACCCTGATGGTGATAGCTTCAGACTCCCTGTCCTTTTCTTCTTCGCGTTCATCTTCCTCCACTTCGTTCTGCATGAGTCAGTTCGGAGGTACCACAGATAGTTTGTGAATGATGCCTCCCTCCGCTGCACCTACCTATCCCTGCCAGTCATAATACTCTGAAGGAAAACATGGAACAATGTTATGTTGTAGAGGATACTCTAGTTGCGATACGTACGGAGCCCACGGAGTCCCTGCCTAGTTGTATGGCAGAGGCATCGACGGCTCCAGTGGCCTCACCCATTGTGAGCCGAACCCATTACCCGGAGGGTGGTTTGGCAGAGTCGATGGTGTCTCGGACCATATCAATGAGGGGTCCTGCCAGGCCGGAGGTATGTTTGGCCAGTGTGGGCCGAAGTCTCCCGTTGAAGGGCTCGTCTAGAGTGGTGCAGGGTTCAGCCATTGAGGGCCGAACTCGCTTTGCGCGGGGCTTGGCCACTGGGGTCCGAAGACGCTGCACTGGGGGTTTGGCCATTGAGGTCCAAAGCCGCCATAGGGAGCATTAGGCCACTGTGGTCTGAAGTTATCGTGCGGAGGGCTCGGCCACTATGGTCCGAAGCCACCATGCGGAGTGCTCAGCCACTTTGGTCCGAAGATCCCTTCCGAATGCCTTGGGCCCTTCGGCTGGCTTAGTTTCTTGGCCTGGAGGTCTGTTTCCTTGGCTTTTCTTTGGTGCTTGTTTAACAACATCTTATATGTAACCTTCGGCTTCTTGCGATCCCTAGCCGAAGGAGATGTGCTAACATTTTGCTTCCACACTGCCACTTTAGGGTTTTTAGGTATGAGTGTGCGTGCGCGCAATTCTCCAACGATTACCGCCTTCCCTCTAATTGACTCAGCCTGTTCTGGCCGAATCAACATCTTCTTCTTGTCGAGGTCTATGGTGTTGACGGGGAAGGGATCTTTGTCTAGCTTCATTTTTAGATTGTGGTCTATTTTCAATCGTCCTTCTTCTATGGCCGATTGAACCTACCGTCGAAAAACATTGCAGTCATTAGTATTATGTGAATACAAATCATGCCACTTACAGTATGGATGTTTCTTCAACTCACCGGCAGATGGAATGACCTGTCCTTTGGGCAATCTGAGGAGCTAGTTCTTTAAGAGAAAATCAAATATCTTATCACACTTAGTTATATCGAATGAGTACTTGACCTTACATGACCGATTTTTGGTGGGAGACGGCCGTAACTCAGAGCAAGTGATAGGTTTACTCTTAGTGTTCCAAACCCATTCAGCCGCGTACATGTCGGTCGAATCCTCTTCTTCTGATTCCTCCTCGTTGGAGTGTTCCATGACGTGGATTTCAGCCCTAGGCTTGTCAAACGTCTTAATAAACTTTTTTATCTTTAGCTCGGCCATCCTGGACCAGAGCCTGCTGCAAGACTTAGCTAACCTCTAAAAAGTGCAGGTTGTCTAGTCTTTCTTTAATCTCAAAACGCAACCCGCTAAAAGCTAGATCCGCCAAATCTCTCTCTGGAATATTAAGACTGAAACATTGGTTTCTAGTATCCCTAAAACGCTTGATATACTCCGAGACGCTCTCGTTAGACTTTTGCCGAACCGACGTCAAGTGTGAAAGCCCAAGTTCCATTTCACCCGTGTAAAAGTAGTCATGGAATTTTTGTTATAATTCATCCCACGTTTGGACAGAGTTCGGCAAGAGCGCCGAAAACCAAGTGAAAGCGGTGCTGGATAGCGAGAGAGAAAATAATCTAAGTTTTAGAGCGTCCGACCCACTAGCTTCTCTACATTGTGCTAAAAATTGATTAACATGCTCTAGTGTGGTTTTGTTACCCTCGACGTCGAACTTAGTGAATTCAGGAACTCTATGGCCGCGAGGGTAAGGTATTGTGTCAAAATGATCGGGATATGGCTTCTAGTAAACCCTAGCCCGACCCCTAGGCATGAAGCTGGCGCATTCCCTAAACAGTGAGCGGATTTGCTCCTCAAGCTCATCTTGGCCCGCTGCCTGTGCATGTCTCTCATGCGGGGGCGTGACACGTGGCGGGATATCGGTGTGTTGGCCACGGGCTTCCTCCCCATGCACTAGCTGTACGACGTGCTCGAGCCTAGGCGCCTATGCATGCGGCGCGGGCAACGTGGGCAAGGCTGGTGCCGGTGCAGGTGGTGGCAGCGCAAGGCGTGTGGTGCTAGCTTGGCCATAAGCATAATGACTGGTCTCGCCATGGATGTTGAGACCAGAGATGTAATGGTCTTGCCAATACTACCGTCAGTTCTGCTGTAAACATGACTTATTGGAGGTATACTATAATAGGGGCTGATGGTACGGCCACAGTAAAGCCGAACCTTCTGAACATCGCCTCTACTTGGGAGCTAACTGCCGAATCTAAACGGTTAGCTAGCGAAGCGTTAACGGCTTGATCTACCGATGCGTCTATCTTTTGCTCAATCTCTAAAGAAGATAAATGAGGCGATATGGGCGTTACCTGGATCCAGATCAAGGTCGGGGATGATGATGTCAGCGCTTGATGAAGCCCGCGCGCATCTTGACGTAGCTCCCAAGCATCATGTCTTGGAGCGCCTTCATCTTTGCCTCGATCTCTGCTCGGTCTTCTGTGGGAATATCTTCAAGAGTAGGCGTAATGATGTTGTGGTTGTCGATATCCGCGCCTCCCATGGTGTCCATCGGCGGTGTAGACGTAGTAGTCGTTGTAGATGTACCGACGGCCGATGTAGATCTACCCGTCATGTTGGCGTAGCTTTCCCTAGCGGAGTCGCCAAAAAGTGTGTTGACACAGAAATGTGCCTCCGCACTTGGGTCAGTTCGACAATCCAAAAGTGTGCTGATACTTAGGGACAAGCCTAAGCGTAACACAACACCGACGTCGCGTTCCGACTACCCTTAGCTATGGTAAGGGGGGTGGAGTCGCCAGGTAATCAGATCACATAGAAATAATCCAATGAGCCGAAATGAATGTATTAAACAGAACAAATCAGCAGCTGAGCGAAGCCTGACTAATTCGAAGTATAGTGCGAAGGGTGTCGCCGAAGTGTACCTTCAGCGTCTAGTGCGAAGTGTTCCAGCCGAAGGGTGTCTTCGGCGTTCGGACTAATCTAGCCGAAGATGGACTCCTAACCGATCCAGACACGACAATCACCTCTGAACATCGGGGTTCAGCGTGAAGCCTCCGATACAGTAAGATACAGAATAATGACTTAGATGTAATGCGCGAACGTGACTTCGTCCGGAGCGGAGTACGAGCGTGGCGAAGCCTGTCGTGACGAAGTCTATTGGTGAAGCGTGTCGGCGCGCGGACTTTGTCAAACCGATAATGGCGTGACGGTCCGCCACGGTCGATCGAAGCAGTAGTCTCGTCGAAGTGTGTTCTGGCAACCTCCAAAACCGATCTCTCAACCCCGGACACCTTCGGCGAAGTAGCTCAGAACGCAGAAACCTGCAACAGAGTAGATTCGAAGTACCAATTCGGCCTGAGGACCGAATTGTGCTAAGTGTTGGCAGTAGGGGTGAAGGCAGCAATCTATAACGCAGATTAGCGGATACTTCACAGGCGAAGTAACAAAGTGATAGCAATCTATTACGTAGATTAACGAATACTTCACAGGCTAAGTAACAAGGCTTACCACTGTTCCGAAGTGGCCGTCGGAGGGCTTCCAGGCAAACCCACGAAGAGTACTCAAAATAAAGGTAAATAAAGTACGGTTCAAAGCTAGGGCTTTGTGGTTTATTTGTGTTGGGGGGGGTTCTGAACCGGCCTCACCCCTATATTTATAAGGGCTAGACTTCTAATCTCTAAGCTTAATCTGATAAGATTTGTCTTAATCACGGGTGAAAAGACTTAGTCAAAATCGGACTCAATCTCTAACTCTTGCCCGAAGTGGGCCTTCAGCTAGGCCCACCAAAGCCTGCTCCTCGAGCCAAAGCTTCGGCGGAGTGGGCCTCTGAAGGCCTTTGGGTTGAAGGCTATGGGGCTGGCTGGAAGCTTCCGAAGCCCGTAGCCTGGTGGACCTTCGGCCATGTAGGGCTTCGGCCCAACCCGGGACATGTGTATTTTCGGCCCAAATTACCAAAATTTATATTTTGACAATCTTAACCATTAATGCCATTTTTTGCTATCAACAAATAGCCCCACGAAGGTCTAGGAGGGTAAGTCATGTGCTAGAGCGGTACATGTTTTTGACCACTAGGTAGCGTGACGTGTTGTTGTTGAACAACGACGAGCCCAATACCTATGTGGAAGCAGTGATGGGACCATACTCTGAGAAATGGCTTGGATCCATTGCATCCGAGATGGAGTCCATGCGAGAAAACCAAGTTTGGAACTTAGTTGATCCACCCGATGGTGTAAAAACTATTGAGTGTAAATGGATCTTCAATAAAAAGATATATGTTGATGGAAAGGTTCACATCTATAAGGCACGATTGGTGGCGAAAGGTTTCAGACAGATTCAAGATGTTGATTATGAGGAAACATTTTCGTCCGTCGCTATGCTTATGTCTATTCGGATCATCCAAGCAATTGTCATATTTTATGATTATGAGATATGCTAAATGGATGTCAAGACAACTTTCCTGAATGGAAACCTAAGTGAGGATGTGTACATGACACAACCTGAAGGTCTTGATGATCTGGAAAAGGCAGGGAAAATTTGTAAGTTGCTGAAGTCCATTTATGGGCTGAAGCAAGCTTCTCGGAGTTGGAATCTTTGTTTGATGAGGTAGTCAAAGGGTTTGGCTTCACCAAGAACGAAGAAGAGCCTTGTGTTTACAAGAAGGCTAGTGGGAGCTCACTTGTATTTCTGGTCTTATATGTGGATGACATATTATTGATCGTAAATGATATTCCTTTGTTGAATGTTGTCAAGACTTCATTGAGAAATAGTTTTTCGATGAAAGATCTTAGAGAGACAACATACATTTTGGGTATAAATATTTATAGAGATAGATCAAAACAGCTAATTGGATTCAGCCAGAATATGTACATTGACATGGTTTTGAAACTGTTTAGAATGGAGAATTCCAAGAAGGGATTTATGCCAATGTCAGATGGTATTTCTCTTAGTAAGACTCAATGTGTGGCGACACCTGATGAGCTAGAGAAGATGAGTGTGATTCCGTATGCCTCCGTGATCAGGTCCATCATGTATGCCATGTTGTGTACACGCCCAAATGTTTCATATGCTCTAAGTCTTACGAGCAGGTACCAATCGAACCTAGGTCAAAGTCATTGGGCTGTAGTAAAATGTATCCTTAAGTACTTGAGAAGGACTGAGGAAATGTTCCTAGTGTACGGTGGTGATGAGGAGCTCGTTGTAAGTGGTTACACCGATACTAGCTTCCAGACTGATAAAGATGATTCTCGATCACAATCTCGTTTTATGTTCTGCCTCAATGGAGGCGCAATAAGATGGAAAAGTTCCAAGCAAGAGACGGTGGCCGATTCTACAACAGAAGCTCTGTATATCACTGCTTCAGAAGCTGCGAAGGAGGCCGTTTGGATTAAAAGTTTTTTCTGAGTTGGGTGTTGTTCATAGTGCGTCCAGTCCAGTGGACCTCTATTGTGATAATAGTGGTGACATTGCGTAAGCCAAGAAGCCAAGGTCACACCAGAAATCCAAACATATACTTCGATGATATCACTTGATCCGCGAGATCATAGAGAGATGTGATGTGAAGATTTGCAAGGTGCACACGGATTTGAACATAGCAGATCCATTGACAAAACCTCTTCCACAGCCCAAGCATGAGGCACATCTGAGCTCCATGGGTATTAGATACTTGCGTGAGCGAGTCATGTGTATGTGGAAGATGTTATTAATGTCTATGCTAATGTAAGAGGATAATTGTTATCTTGTTCCGTGAATAAATTTCGTTTACATTTAATTAATGAGTTGATGACTTGTTATGTGAAACTATTTGTTTTATAACGATATTGTTCAAAATAGATCCCTAATCTTATCATCATGTGGGATAGTAATGTCACATAGATTAGCACATCTTATTGATTGATGATCATGTTTCATAGATCATAGACATAGAGATGTCAAATCAGTGATGTGGATAGACCCACTTGATATATTGTTGGGATTGTTATTGTAATGTGCCATCAGTTGTCATCTCAAATGGTGTACATGCAGAGTCCTCAGACTTGAGATCGTCATTTGATTCTAGAATGTGTAGTGACACACTTAGATGCTTCCTAACGCTATTTCGTAACAGGGTAGTAATAAGGGTTGTTTTCAGATGTGTTGTGAAACATGTCTTGGGATGTGAGTGGTCAAGATGGAATTTACCCCTCTTAATAACGGGAGATACGTCTCTAGACCCCTCGAGGTAGTCGAATTGGAAAAGTGCATGGCCATGCAACTATGACTAAAGAGTTAATCATGATTTGAATCCACTACTTATTCGAGTGAAAATGTTGATCTATCCAATAAGGGTGGCACAAATCTTTCCTTGACCTTGACTGATGTTGTGTGGCAAAGGGACTGGTGCATGCGTATATCAAGGTTCAGTTATAAATTGTTTTTGTACACTTTCGGGGATCAATATGTGCTGATAGGTACCGCTATTGATTAGTGAGTTAGAAAAGGTTTCCGATAAACAACCGTTAGTGTATGAACCTATCGGGTCACACACTTAAGGGGATGGATTAAAAAATTGCAAAGAATTGGTTCTTGTGCAAGTGGGAGATTGAAGGAACAATGCCTAAGAAAATTTCGGTTGGATCAGAAGTTTCGATTATTTTCTGAACTGGAAATAAAGAGCTCAAATCAAAAGTTTCGATATGGTATCGGAAGTTCCGATATGGTATCGAAAGTTCCGACAATTTCTAATTTGAGAAAGAGTTGAAATCTGAAGTTCCGATGTGTGTCAGGAAAATTGCACTGACCGGAAGCTTCGATAGGAGATATCGGAAGTTCCAATGCTACCTGGAATTGGAGCCCGACAGCCTTGATCAAAAGTCCTGATATTGCATCGGATGTTCTGATGTGGTCATAACACATTGGATTTGTTGGGTCTTGAGTTGGTCGAAACTAATTTGTTGGTTTTGAATTGTTGGAGACCGGTGGCTCTTATCTCTATATAAAGAGAGGAGGAGGTCTCGGATGTCAAGTTATTGTAGTTTAGACCTAGTCACCAAGAACTCCTCCCTTTCTTGATCTCAAAAGTTGAGATGTGGAAATCTCCCATTTCTCTCAAGCGGTGCTAGCAAGCCGATATGGGAAGGACCCCATCCTTGGACGTGTGGATACCATGGAGGCGTTGCTCCAATAGTGACACTCGTGGACTTCTTCACAGTGAACACCTTCATCATCTTCGTCGATTAGATTGTCGGGGAACGACCGAATGAGATGAGGATCAGCTGAGGACGCGCTTCCCCGACATCTTCTTCCGCTACACCTAGCACGTCTTATGCTAGAAGGTACCGATCTATGATCCCACATGTGCATGGTTCTTAGGCTTTGGGTGAAATTTTTGAAATTGTCGGCTAGCGTAGCTTCCCCATTCTGAAATGATATTCTTAACTTATTTTAGACATCACAATAATCGGTTACATACTACATGACTTAACAACTACCATGCACATTTCAATTCTAAAACATATTCTTAACTTATTTTAGGCCCCCTTAGAATCTATAGATCATAGACTTTCCCTTAAACTCATGTCAACTAAGTGTTCTTTGAATACACTAGGTGGTAAGATTTTTGTGAGCAGATCCACAAGCATTCGCTTGGTACTTTGACGACACTTCGATGGTCAGGTAGGTTAATCAAATATTGGTAACTTGCACTACAACAAAACAGGCAACTTCCGTCGGCCAAAGCCGACGGAAGTTAGCCCTTTCCCGACGGAAGAAGCCAACTTCCGTCGGCAAAACGCTATCTTCCGTCGGCCTTTGGCCGACGGAAGCGAGGCGACGGAAGTTAGCTAACTTCCGTCGGCCGCCGACGGAAGTTAGCTAACTTCCGTCGGCTTGACGTGACCGACGGAAGTTAGCGCCGAACACTGCCACGTTAGCAGGGGGGCTCTAACTTCCGTCGGCCAGGCTGGCCGACGAAAATTAGGGGCATCTAACTTCCGTCGCTAGGGCCAAAGCCGACGGAAGTTAGCCTTTCTGCCCACGTGGCCGAAACCAGCTAACTTCCGTCGGCTATGGTCAAAGCCGACGGAAGTTACCTGGTATTTTTTTTTAATTTTTTCCTGGTTCCCCTACTCACACTCACATCCAACCACAATTTCAATCACATTCACAATACACATCCAAATTCACATTTCACATCCAAAATCACATTCAAACTTCACATATATCATCCAAAATCACATCTCACATCCAAAACTTCACACATCACATCCAAAATCACATAACACAACTTAATTCACAATCAAAGTCACAATACACATCCGCATTCACATATACCATCCAAATTCACATACAAAGTCACATAACATATCGAGATTCAATCCAGGTTCATTATACACATCCATACTCACTGATCGCCCACATTTGGGTCGTGGGCGCCGCCGCTGCCTCCCGCTTCGTCCACATTTGCCCCAGAGGCTCCATCTTGACCAGGCGTACGGAAACACTGAAGAAATAGACAAAATTAGAAACGAACTCAACTACCCTTCTAAACGCTAACTTAAGTATTTAGGAGGTACCTCAGGTGATGTAGGAGATAGTGGTGGTGGCGGGGGAGGTAGTGGTTGGAACATGGACATGTCAAATCCACTGTTTTGCTGGGATAGTTGCTACACATGTTGTAATGTAATCAGTTAGTTCTAAACCAATTTCTGAATACTTTTGAACTGCAACACTCTAAAGTAAGCTTACTTGGATCATCGCCTGCTGTTGTGCTAAGCAGGCGGTATAGTACTCTTGTTGTTTCCTGTAGTGCTCGTCGCGCCGCCTCATTTCCTCCCTCATCCGAACCATCTCCGGGGTTTCTTCTGAGCGATGACGGCTGGAGCCAACTCCGACGGAGCTCTGCGACGACTGAGCTGACTTCTGAGCTCTCACCGCTCTCGAGTCAATAACTCCATTGAACATGGAGTACCTGCAACATTAACATGGGTTAGTTACCATCACAATACCATACACAAAACATTAATAAAAACACTGTCTCACCGTCCATGGCTTTTGCCACCTCCGCTGGAGTACACGGCCATTTGGTCCACAGGTTCTCTCCGCCAATCATAGTCCTCTCCATGGAGTCGAACCATGTGTTCACCATACTGCGCCTGCAAAAAACATGTCCGATTAGCTAGACGCAGAAAAATGAAATTACGTCAACTCTTAATAACATCTCACCAAATGGTCCGTGGCTGTCTGGCTACACAAGACATCTGGCTGTGTCGGATCGCTTCCTTTGTGACCAGAGGTATACACCTCTATGTCACTTGGCACGTTGCCAGATTTAGCTTCCTGTACATTAGAAATGAGTTAGTCGCATTACAATGTATCTATAGCTAGAGAGTGACAGATCGGTCTTACCAAGCGTTTAGCGTGGCGAATATGTCCGTCGGCACAATATCTGTGCTTCGGATCCGTCCCGCGGCATTGTCTTTTCTGCTCGGAAGTCTTCTTAAATGCGGCTGAAGACCAAATCTTGCAGAATTCGAAATAGGCGTCCTCGCGGTTTGCAAACAACGGAATCCTCACCTGAACAGAGATGCTATTTGTATTATATGACAACAAATCTCAACAATCGAAGAGTAAAAAGTTAGAATTGTTTACCGAATGGTATTCTTCTTCAGTCAAATAAATTGACGATGAGCCCGTCGCCTTGCTCATTCGTTGCCCTAGCTTCTCCTTGTAGTAAGCATTGTTCGCTTGAATGCGGGCATACGAAATGGCGTCCTTCACCACCTTATGTGCATTGTTGTTGAAGACTTGAAGCGCATGGTTATGGTGATTGCCGACTTCTGGCAAGCAAAAGCGTAACTGCAAAAGTAATGATTAGTACAGTGTTGTAACTCGAAAAGCCTAAAAGTAGATTGAAAAAACACTTGCATACCCAGAAGTCATGAGACACCGCCCCCTGAGCAGTTCCGTGGCGCCCGTCAGGAGCGAACCGGTACTGGTCCCATGTCTTGCATAGAACCCGCTCACCGGTCGGCATTGTCAGCACCCCTGGGTAGTGCAGACGGCACAGGTTACCCAATATCTGGTTAACCTGCCGGACCCTCGAAGTGCCGTCGAACCGAGAGTCAATCCAAGATCTAGAAATACATAATAAATAAAGTTAATTAGTTTAGTGAAAGAAATTTTTTGAAAACAAAAGCAAAACAACAGAAGAGTATTACACTTACCCGTCACCAACAGGCGTAATCTCGATCTTGGCTCCACCGGAAGAGACTACTGGTGGAGTGACCAAGTGGCTCGTCCTGAAATATACCGAGGACCCGCCGGCAGCCTCAGCACCTTCCTCCTGACTCGCACCCTCCGGGAGATCCCCCTGCCCCGCACCCTCTGGGTCATCCCCCTGCCCCACACCCTCTGGTTCATCCCTCTGTGCCGCACACTCTGGGACATCCCCCTCTTGCCCGCCACCCACCGGATCATCCTCATGACCCGCACTCTCCAAGTGTTCTTCCTCCTACAAAACAGTATTGAAACAATTAGTAATAGTTTATAACTGGCATAAAAAACAATCTGAAAGTTACCTCCTCATCTAGTTGAAATGCAATAGGCCGACCAATTAATGTCGGATCTATGCATCTCAGGAGCTGCTCTTGACGACGTCTGTTTGAAGAAGAGGAACTACCCTGAAATAGGGTGTCCTCCTGACTCGTCGGTGTACTCGCCGGAGTACTCACCGATGAACTCCCCAAGCGGAAGAGCTTCCTCGTGACACTCTTCATCTTTTTCGACATCCTGTTCAAAATAAGCACAAACAAGCATTTATTAGTAAAGAAGGTTTGTACATATGAAAAAACATGTAATATGAAGTATATTGCATATCCATGTATGAAAACAATTACTTGTCAATTATCATCAAAATCAGGATCAATTTGTCCTTTTCTCCCCAAAGCACGCAATGTTACTTTTTTCTTCTTATGTTGGTGTTTCCTTTTCTCGGGAACTGCCACATCATTAGAATCGCCGAGAAAAGAATCTGTCGACGATTCTGACTCTACATTAAACGAAGTCGGCAATTCATCATCTTGATAAACCTCATCGACCTCTTCAACCTCCAATTGATAAGCGTCATCACTAGGGGTGTGTAGACGTTCCCGAGGATTCACTTTGTAGACTACCCACCAAGCACTTAGTTTTTCACATGGGTAGGGCATATAATACACCTGCTCGACTTGGTGAGCAAGGACAAAATTGTCGCAACTAGATAATCGTTCCGCGTGTTTGACTTCAACCATCCCAAATTGGTTTTCACGAGTACCATTTTTTAGGGTCGAACCAATCACAATCGAAGAAGACTACTTTAATCTCCTTATTCCCGGCAAATTTGTACTCGATTATATTTTTGATGATTCCATAATACATAGTTTCGTGTCCTTGTCCATCAACGACCCTTGTAACAACACCAGTATTAGTTGTTGCCGCTAGAGGTCGATATGCTTCAAATATAGTTGAACGGAAGCGGAAACCATTAACATCATAGCGACCGTAAATTTTGGCACTAATACTCCCGTAAGAGAGCTGTCGCAAGTCTATATGTACATTGTCAGCGAGCACGCACTGCAAATCATAAGAGATTATAAGATAATTAACCTAGTAGAGTAAAATAATACGTGTCAGAAAAGGTAAGGATTTACATGTTCTCTGAACCAAGTGAGAAAACTAGGCCCGCCATTTACTCCTTCTCGACGCAATTTATCTAATTGCTTCTCCGTTGGTTGACGACCAGACGTCAAGTATTTCGAATCAAACATACTATCAATGTAACGAATAGGTAAACAAACGGGTATAAATTTGGAGGTAAAATATAAAACTAAAACGAATCACTTACGCGAAATATTGTTCCATCTCTTCCATATTTGAGTACATGTAGAGCAAGGCATTTGTTCGTTCTTCCTGAGTTACATAATATGTCGTGGAAACACCAACAGTTATGCCCTTCCACCTAAATATTTGGAGATCACTACAAGGATGGTCTTCATCCATATGGTACCGTGTAGCAGGTGTGTTGACATTGTGATGCTCAGCGAAGTATACACTAGTGAAGTATGCTATCTCTTTCAATTTAAATTCTTCTGCGATGCAACCTTCAACTCTGGCCTTATTACCAACCATCGCTCTAAGCTTCTTTAGGGACCTTTCAATATGATACATCCACCTATATTGCACAGGGCCACCTACCTTAGCTTCATATGGCAGATGAACCAGTAAATGTTGCATTGGATTGAAGAACCCTGGAGGGAATATTTTTTCCAGTTTACATAAAAGCACCGGGATCTCTTTCTCTAGCATCTCCATCATATCTTTCTTAATTTCTTTCGCACAAAGTTGTCTATAAAAATGGCTCAGCTCAGCTAACGCCTTCCGCACATCATCATTCAGGTACCCACGAAACATTACAGGAAGGAGTCTTTCCATTATTATGTGGTAATCGTGACTTTTCAATCCATTTAATTTCCCTGTCTTCAAGTTCACAGCTCTTCTAAATCCCGCGGCGTAACCATCTGGGAATTTCAAATTTTTCAACCACCTCATTACTTGTTTTTTTCTTTAGGTTTTAAACAAAATGGGGCACGTGGCTTGCCACCACTATTCGTCAACTCAAGGGTTGGTCGATTACAAATCTCAGCTAAATCTCTTCTCGCCTTTACATTATCTTTTGTCCTGTCAGTAAAATCCATACATGTACTTATAATGCTTTCACCAACATTACGTTCCTGATGCATAACGTCAATGTTGTGCATCAGAATTAGTGATTTGACGTACGGCAGTTCCCATAAACCACATATGTGGGTCCAATTATGTTCGGTTCCGAATCCTACAAATCCATCCTCATTTTCATTAAGGACCAACTCATTCAGCATATCAGTGATTTCTGTACCATTTAAACGCCTTGGTGGTCCCTTTACAACAATGCTGTCCTTCTTGAAATTGTTCCTCTGTAACCTAAATGGGTGATTCATGGGCAAAAAGCATCTATGGCAATCAAAGTAACAAATCTTTCCCCCGAAGTTCAGACGGAAACAATCTGTGTCCTTCGCACATATCGGGCATGTCAACCTTCCATGACAACTCCAACCAGAAAAAATACCGTATGCCGGAAAATCGTGGACCGACCTGTAACACCCCAGAAATTAAAAAGGATTAAAATAAAAGAAAAATATTATTTAAATTATTTTTGGATTTATTATTAAAGAAGAAATCACAAAAGAGCCTAAATAAAACCAAACAGGGAGAAATACTCAAAATTTGGACCTGAAAATTTTATGAGATAAACTAGAGACCAAAATATAATTTTAGGAATTTTTACAAATTTTTATCAACAGTCATTCAGCCCTTAATCAAATATTTGATTTTCTGGAATTAAATTTAATCGGAAAACAATTTTTAAGCTTATTGGGCCGAAACCCTGAAACTCCCCTCTAAAGCCTTTTAGGCCCAGCCCATTATCGCCCACCCACTGACAGGAGGGGCCCGCCTGTCGGCGCCGCTCCCCTCTCTCCTCCCGCTCGCGCCCCGCCTCGGCCCCACCAGTCAGCCTCTTCGCACTCCCCTTCGCCCGCTGACAGCCATGGCCCGCCTGTCGGCCCTTTCCTTTCTCGTTCGCTCGCTGACAGGTGGGGGCCACCTGTCAGATCCTTCGTCTTCGATGGAAGGGGATCGCTCCCCTTCCCCTCTCCGGCGATTGCCTTCTGCTTCCACGCCACCGGCCGCCCGATCTCGCTCGATCGCCCTCGGATCACTTTCCCCAAGCACCGCCGACCCCCTTCCATCTGCAAGCCACGCGTTTTAGCAGGAATGGAAGCTCGCCCACGCAAATGGAACCCTCGCCGGCGCAAAAAGAGAAACCCTTCGGGTTTCCTCCATTTTGCCCTGCCTTATACATCGCTGGTAACCCCTATAAAAACCCCTCGGCTCACCGCACTCCGCCCACACCTCCTAAGCCCTAACCGAGGCCTTCCAGAGCGCCGTCGCCCTCTTCTTCGAGCTTCGGCTCTGCTCCACCTCCGGCGAGCGATCGCCATCGATCCCGACCCCCATCGCCCTAGCCACCGCCACCGGAGTGATCGTCGACCACCACCCGACCTCGGCCACCCTTCCGTTGGTCGTGGACACCGCCGGATCGCCGTCGCCGACAAGCACCCGAACGCTCTACTTCGTCTACCCTCGCCGCCGGCCGCCGTCCGTCGCCCTCCGTCGCCGCCAGAGGTACCATCGTGATCGCTATCCTCCCCGCGTTCCATTTTTGGCCCTAGCTAGGCCCCTAAGCCCTCGCCGTCGCCACCGTGGCCGCACCCGAGGCCGCCGTCGCCGGAGACGAAGGCGGTACTCGACCCCTTAGCGCGTGCCGTGCCGGATTCCATCTGAGCCGCACGATCGCGAACGAAGGGCACAGATTAAATCCCTTCGGGATTTAATCTCACCCGTAGATCTGGTCAAAGGGGTACGGGGCGATCGCAGCCGTCGATTGTTACTTGAACCCCAGGATCAATCTGGTGCGTCCACGTATACCCTTTCGCCACGTTTTAATCTGAGCCGTCCGATTTCATTAAAACCCTCCCGCCTCGCGCTCAGCCGCCAGATCTGGATCCTACGGCCCTGGATCGGCCGGTCCACGCGCACAGTAGCGCGGTCCACTGTGGGCCTGGCTCACCGTGGACCAGAGCCCATTTCTGTTTAAATAAAATTTCGGAAAATTGATTTAAACTTTGAAAATTCATATCTTGCTCATTTTAACTCCAAATTTCACCATTCAAATTTTGTTAAATCCAGAATAGTATTCTCTACACATTGATGCCATAAAAACAGTATGTTACTGTTACCCAAAATATTTTTAGGAAATAAAAGAATAAAAACCCCTTAGGGATAAATTATTAATTCAGGAAAATAAATGAGAAAAGCCTTGAGAAAAATAAGATTATTGTTTATTCACCAAACATCAGAATAATGAAGCTTTATTCAACATAATAAAACCCACAAATATGTATGTTTGTTATTTGGTGGATTTTATCTGTTTATTGAATGTATTGTTTATTTTCCGTAACGAGAAGACTACGAGTTCGTCGAGGAGCAGGAGTTCTACCCCGAGGTTCCTCCATCACCATTTGCTGATCAAGGCAAGTCATCGACCATCTCTGTGGAAACAGTTGATCATAATTGAGCCCATGTTTCAATAGATTATCGCTATAACCCATAGGTTAATATTGCATTAGTCAAATATTCAAGCCTTACACTTATATTTATTAGATCCCCGTCCTTGTGTGCAAACCCAAGCCATGCTTATTGAGCCTTAACTCCTTGTCACTCTACTATAAATATATTAGCTAGTGCCCAATGTACCGGCACAACTGCTATAGGTTAAAAAGAACGAGTCGTAGATAGCTGGATTCTGTATATGAATTTCCCTGTTATTCTCGTCTCTAGACTCTGTTGGAGTTGGCTAGGTTATAAGTATGGTGGGTTCCGGGTGCAAGCTCGGGCACTGGTTTGTCGCACCCGGGGCACTATAAGGACTGGTCTGCGGGATCTGTTGCAAAGCACTTCCGTACCAACCACAAGTCTAATGGGTAAGTCCTAACTGGAAGTATGGAATACTCCGGCTTGATGCACCATAGAGGAGGGGGCAAGGGGCTAGCCTGCGGGCGACTTGTACCGACGAGGCTCAAGGGGGGGTATGGTGGGGCTCCGATGCGTCAGGACACCATATGAAACCCATAAGAGGGTGCTATTGAGTCGGGGAGGACTATATGGAAGGTTTTGGCACGAGTTCCCGTGTGATGGGTCATCTCGTTACACTTCGGTGTAGGTGATGAGTGCGTGCCTTGTGGGTACAGTGGTACTTCTCTGATCAGAGTAATTTAATCTTTTCGAAAAGCCGAGCCCACGGTCAAGGGCGGGTTGTGCGACTACTCGCAGTTAGTTTACAATTGTTTGAATGTTCAAGTTATTCATGGCACGTAAGGACTGTTGAGCGAGGTGGGGCTGACTGTACCCCTCGAGTTAGAAGATGATGATACACATGCACATGTTTACTTTTCCGTACTAATAAATTGCTCTCATTTAAAGCTTTACAATTATGCTGCTTCCGCTAAACTAGCCACTATCTCCCTTGTTATTACCTTGCATTATATTTGCATTCGGTGGCTTGCGTAGTACATTTGTACTCACCCCGTTGACTTACAACATCAGAGCCAGTCTACTACGAGGAGGATGAAGGTCTGGAGTAGCGACCCAGTCAAGGCGAGACTGGAAGGAGGCGTTCATCTAGGACCCTTATTTTATTAGTTTCTCTTCACCTTTATTCACTTTTGTATTAATGCGGTCTACGAACCGTGAATGATTGTTCGTATTGTACGTGGTCGCATGATGAACGTCTTGTTTTATTGATTTTCTATGGAATTTCAATAAAGTCCTGATTTATTAAATCAGGGCGCGACACGACCACAGATACGCAACTCGAAGATTGAATTTTTGTTTCTGGTCATAGTCATATGCTTCAACTCCTTTCCACAATTGTTTCAACTCTTCAATTAAGGGCTTCAGCATCACGTTTAGTCGTGTTCCAGGATGATCTGGACCGGGTATAATGAGACACAGGAACATAAATTCATATTTCATACAAAATGAAGGTGGAAGGTTGTATGGAATAGAAAACACGGGCCAACAAGAGTACGACGATGCCGTTACATTGAAAGGCGTGAATCCATCAGTTGCCAACCCGATGCGAACATTCCTTGCATCACTAGCAAAGTCTGCATCAAAATCATCTAGAGCCTTCCATGCCGCACCATCAGATGGGTGCACCATTACTTGATTATTCTCACGTACACCTTCTTTATGCCATCGCATATGTCTAGCGGTTTTCTTTGATAGAAACAATCGTTTCACCCGAGGTGTAAGAGGCATGTAACGAAGTTGCTTATGAGCAACCTCTGTCGTCACCTTCTCTCCGTCTTCATTTACGACATCTACGAATCTCGGTTTACCACATTTTAAGCATTTCACCTCATTACTATGTTCTTTCCAGAACAGCATACAATTATCTCGGCACACATCAATCTTCTCATACTCCAGACCGAGAGCAGAAAGCATTTTCTTTGACTGATACATGTCTTTCGGCACCTTATGGTTCTTAGGAAGGATATCGCTGATCAGATTCAAGAGCTCCTTATAACAATTGTTTGAAAATGCAAACTTTGACTTAATAGCCATAATACGAGTCACGAAAGCGAGAACGCTTACGGTGGTGTGCTCATGCAATGGCTCTTCTGAAGCTCGAAGGATGTCGAAAAACTTTTGAACCTCCGGTGTTGGAGGATCCTCGGGGTTTGATTCAAACTCCGGTCGTATAGCATCAACCATCTCATCCATCCTATCGTCAGCAACGCTATCATCTTCTTCTTCCACTACTAATACCGTTTTTTTCACGGCCTGTCTCGCCGTGAAAAGACCAAACTTCATAACCTGGCACGAAACCATATTTGCAAATATGCAATGACAACGTCCTCTTGTCTTGCCAACGAGAATTTCTGCACTTCATGCATGGGCACCTCGCGCCAGTGTTTGTTGTCAAAGCGAATGCACGATCAACAAATTTCTCAGCGTTGATTACCCACTCCCTCGTGTGAGCTCCACTTTTCATCCAACCACTATACATCCACCGTCGGTCGTCCTCAGCCATTCTATATGCAAAACATTCATTCAATCAAGAAGATTCACGCACTGGCCGCTATAAAAGGGCTCGCAACATACACACACCCTGGCCACCCCCCGCCTCCGCCTCCGGACAACGGAGGGGAAGCAGAGGCGGCCGGGCGGCTGGCAACGCCTAGAAGCTCCAGGCGGGCGCCTAACTCCACCCAGGCGAGGCGATTCACCATGGCGTCCGGCGGTGACCGCCTGGACGTCTAGTCGGCGCAGACGATGCCGTGACAACCATGGTCTATAGGAAAAGATAGGTCCTAAACCCACCCAAGAGTGACCGACAAAACGTGGTATTTATGACGAGCCATGAGTCCGAACGAAATTTCAGCAGCATAACCCCGCTGTTCTCCAATTGCACGCCTGATAGTGGTGCAATGGAGAACAACAAGGTTATGTTACTGAAATCTCATTCGGACTCATGACTCATCATAAAACCACGCTCTGTCGCCCACTCTGAGGCTGTCCAAAAAGGGACAATTCCGGACCTACACATCTCACACGCATGACACGTGTGAGACATGTTGGTCCGAAACGGGTGACGCATAGGTTTCGTTACACTATCTACGTTGTTGTAAAATAAAAAATTGCTTACGAAAGAAATATATATAATAAAGTATATATATATAATATACTAATCACCGTAATGAAATCATCAACAAACCACAAATTAACACAATGAATCAGTAGACAGCACTTTGAAACCTTGCTGCCAAAATGAACTCTGAATACAAATGCATTCAGTACATACTTTGAAACAGCTACAATAGCAAGCCTCAATTCAGAATTCTATTTCAGAATACAACATTCAGTTCAAAAGCAAAAGTTCAATAATCTGTAGACAACACATTGATTTAGCATAAGTTTGAACTTGAATACACTAAAAGTCTGAATACTCTTGTAACAAGAATAATGATGATTAACACTCAAGACTGATTCAACTTCCATCTACACAAGTATTTAGCCGAACAACAAATATGATTCCAGAGGAACTGATTTCATTTAAACCTGGCAACTCATATTGCATACATCTAGACTACAACAAGATCTCATCAAACAATCAAATCTGATTGTAGAACATGATTTCTGATAAAACAGTGCTAAACCTGTTCTAATTTGAACCACTTCCATGAGCAACAATTCATAACATGAACAACAAAACTCATTGATATCAAACCAGATTCAGTATCACAACTGACTTCATAAAATTTGAGGGGAAAACTTACTTGAAAAATTCCTGTGACGTGCACCGGCGAGGGCGGGCCGCGGCGGTGGGCGGCTTCCGACGGCGGCGGGGGCGGGCGGTGGCGGGGGCCGGGCGGCGGCACGTGGGCGGTCCGAGATCACAGCGGCGGACCGGCGGGCGTGGGCCGACAACGAAGGCGGGGGCCAGCGGTGGCGAGGGCGGCCGGGCGGTAGGGGCAGGCGGCGGGCGGCGGCCTGCGGCGGCGGGCGGTGGCGCGTGGGCGGTCCGGGCCGAGAGCACGGCGGCGGACTGGCGGGCGTGGGCCGACGACGGCGGGGGGCGGGCGTGGCGAGGGCGGGCGGCGGCCTGCGGCGGCGGGCGGCGGGCGGCGGCCTGCGGCGGCCTGCGGCGGCGGGCGGCGGCCTGCGGCGGCCTGCGGCGGCGGGCGGCGGCCTGCGGCGGCGGGCGGCGGCCTGCGGCGGCGGGCGGCTGCGGCGGCGGCTGCGGCGGAGGGATTGGGCCGGCGGGGCGCGCGCGTGTACAGGATTAGGTTTCCTGTACGCGCGTGCGCGGTTGGTGATACCTAAAGCCTTAACTTCCGTCGGCCACCATTAAAGCCGACGGAAGTTAGCTAACTTCCGTTGGCTTCAATGGTGGTCGACGGAAGTTAGGGGGATCCGATCGGCCGCGGAAAAATCCCCGCTAACTTCCGTCGGCCACTGTCAGAAGCCGACGGAAGTTAAGTTAACTTCCGTCGGCCTCCAGAGGCCGACGGAAGTTATATTTAACTTCCGTCGGCTTTCCCAAAAGCCGACGGAAGTTAATTTGGCCGACAGAAGTTTATCGTTTTCCTGTAGTGTTGTATCATCTTCACTACCTAGGGGTGCTGACACTGTCGACCAGTGAGCAGCAACTCTACACAAGTTGGGACCAATACCGGTTTGCTCCTGACGGGGACTACGGAACTGTCCAGGGCACAATGTGTAATGACTTTTGGGTATGAGTTTTTCATGCATTGTTTTATTTTAATGCAAAACTTCTGGAGTTACAATAGGTTACTAATCATGACTTTTCAGTTACGTTTTTGCTTGCCAGAATCGGGCAATCACCATAATCATGCCCTTGTTGTCTTAAACAACAATGCAGATAAGGTTGTGAAGGACGCGATTTCATATGCCCGGATTCAGGCGAACAATCAGTACTACAAGGAGAAGTTAGGGCAACAAATGAACAAGGTGGTGGGTTCTTCAACAATATACTTGACTAAGGAGCAATATCGTTCGGTAAACAATTCTAACTCTTTTAATCTTTGATTTTTGAGATTTATTTAATATAATGCAGAAGTTTTACATCTATTCAGGTGAGGATTTCATGGTTTGAAAACCGTGACGATGCCTACTTTAAATTCTGCAAGCTTTGGTCTTCAGATGAATTCAAGAAGGTTTCCGTGACTTCTCGATTTACCAAATCGGAACATTATTGAATTTCCAAGGAAAAACAATAATAACAAGAGGTTCATCATGCGACAACGTACATACGGCAATCGTTCGTAGTACACAGACCACATTATTACACAAGTGTAAAATTAAAAGAAACTATCAAAATAAACTGCATGACGAACGTCTTCTTCAGGATCGTTTTCCTCGACTGGGTCGCTACTCCAGACCATCCTCCTCGTAGTATGCAGCCTCTGAAGTGGGTGTCCAACGGGTATGAGTACAAAAAGTACTCAATAAGCCACCGAGAATGCAATAATAATGTAGGATAATAACAAAGGAATGATAATGGCTAAAAGTGCGGAAAAGTACAATTTTCAGTTATAGCCTTTAGTGTAGTCAAATTTAATCATGCGGAATATTTAAACATGAACAACATAATACCATCTAACTCGAGGAGTTACGTTTTCTCTCCTCGCTCCACAGTCCTTACATGCCAAGTCATCATGCACATACATTAAAAGTAAACTAACTGTGGGATGTCACGCAACTCGCCCTTGAGCGTGGACTCGGCTTTTCGAAAAGATTTAAGACTATGATCAGAGATGTACCACTGTACCCACAAGGCACGCACTCATCCCATACACCAAAGTGTAACGAGATGACCCATACCACGGGAACTCGTGCCAAAACCTCAGCATGAAATGCTCCAAGCGATAATCACCTGCTCTAGGTTTCGCTGGTGCGCCGGGCCGCATCCCGGCTAACGTCACACCCCCTTTTGTGCCACGTCGGTACAAGCCACCCACAGGTGCTGCTTGACCCATCTCCAAGTGGTGCCTCGGATTGGAACACTCCATACCTTAGGACTTACCCACTAGACTTGTGGTTAGTACGAAAATGTATTGCAACGGATCCCGTAGACCGGTCCTTATAGTGCCTCGGGTGCTACCGACCAATGCCCTAGCATGCACCCGGAACCCACCATGCATACACATATAACCATAACTCTATCACCAACAGAATTCCAGAGGTAAGAATAACGGGGATCATATAGTAGAATCCAATTTGCTACGACTCATCTTTAACCTATAGCGATTGTGCCAATACATTGGACACTAGCTAATAGTACTAATAATATGGTGACAAGGAGTTTAGGATAGATAGCATGGCTTGAGTTTGCACTTCAAGGTCGGGGATCTAAATAAATAAAATGTAGGGCTTTCATTTGACTAATGCATGTATAACCTATGTGTTTTAGCGATAGTTTAACAAAATTGGGTTTAATATGCTCAAAAGATTGGTTTGGTGACTTGCCTTGTTCAGCGAAGGGTGAGGGAGGAACTTCCGGGTAATATTTCGGCTCCTCGGTGACGTCGTAATCTTCTCGATATAAACAAATTAAACGCAACATTCAATTAAACAATCCAAAAACCACACAACAGGCATATAAGTTTTGATTGGTTTGAACCAAGGAAAATAAAGTCATTAAGTTTCTGAAATTTATTTTATGAATATTTTAAAATGAACTTTAATGGAGTTATAGCCTTTCTAAAAAGTAATAAAAAAATGTAAACTATTGTATTTTAAATTTCTAACTAATTTAAAATAAGAAGTTCAGTGCAAACCTAGTGGTTCTATTACACTAATATGGAGAGAATAAATATAAATTTTTCTGAAATGGAAATGAACAAATTTTGGGATCATCCTAAAGTGCATTTGAATACTTTATTAAATAAACATAAAATACTCAAAATAAACCTACTGTTTATATTGCATTAACATGTAGAGAATAAAATTATACATTTTCTGGAATTGAAATGGTAAATTTTGAGTTAAAATGAACAAGATATGAATTTTAGAAGTTTAAAGCTATTTCTGGATTTTTATTTAAACTGAAAACGGTCTCGGGTCCACGGTGAACCGGATCCACCGTGAACCCGCGCACTGTACACGTGGTCTGGCCCATCCTGGTCCGTTGGATCTAGATCTAACGCTCGGAAGCAAGGCGGGGGCGTTAAGTGGCGATCAACGGCCAAGATTAAAACGTTGAAGCGGTATGTGATGGAGGGTTCAGATTAAACATGGTTTTTAAATACTAACGAACGATCCAGATTAAAACGTACCCCTTCACTGCGATCCGACGAGCTAGATTAAACCGAACGTGCGATATAATCTATGCCATCCGATCGCGATCGCACGGTCACGATCGAATCCGACACGACACGGGTACTCTACCCATGTCGGCGGTGGGGGTTCCGGCGGGGTTCGTCGTCGAAGGAGTGGTGGCCGAGGTCAGGGAGGATTCAGAGGTCATGTTGGTGCAATCGTCGAGGATGGAGGGGGACTCCGGCGAGCGATGGCTGGAGCGAGGGCGTTGGTGTGGTGCTAAAAGAGGTGCCGCGGGCGCTCTGTTCGGTCTAAGTGCAAACGGATGTGCCGGCTGGACGCGGAGTGGCCGAGGGCTTAAATAGAGCCACCAGCGGGGGCAGAGTGGGCACAATCGAGGGAGACCGAGAGTAAACGCGCTTCAACACCGGTGAGCCTGTTGCCATGCATGCGGACGACGGTTCCGGGGAAATGACGCAGTGGAGTAATGGGGGAAATGGTCGGCGGGGCGCGGGGGATTCAATGCCGGCGACAAATTAATGGGAGGGTGCCGGCGGGGGCGGATCCGAGGGGAGTTAGGGCTTCGACCGGTGAGGGGGGATTTGGGGGCGGATCTCGCGGAGACGACGAGTCTGACGAGTGGGGGCCACCGGTCAGCGAGCGCGAGACGAGGGCGAGGCGACTGACGGGTGGGGCCGAAGCGTCGGGCACGAGCGCGCGGAGGGAGGGGTCACTGACCAGTGGGGCCTGGTTGTCAGTACAGGGCGCGGGGAGGAGTGGGTTGTGTCGGCCGGTGGAGGGTAAAGAGGGGGAGGGGCCCGTTACTGTTTAAAATACTTTTCTGAATAAATTTAATTGCTGAATTTAGTTTAAAATATTTGGGTTGCTTCCGAGAGTGGTAAAAATTTGTAAAAATTCTCAAAAATATGTCTTGGTCTTGGGATCATATACAAAATTTTCTAGCCTCTGGTTTGGATATTTCACCTAGGTTCTAGTTCATTTAGGCATACAAGGGTATTAAAGGTATTTCAAAATTTATCATTTCCAGAAAATATAATAAAGGTATTTTTATTTTCTCTGAAAATTTTGGTGTTACAAACCTATCCCCTTTACAAAGAATCTCGTCCCGAGATTGGAAATCTACTCAAATAGCTCGGGGTATTGGGCTTTTAACTCATCTTATTCAACGGGGTGATTGTCCCACTGAACCTTGCAGAAGCGAACCACACGGCTCCTGGATACTCTCTCCTTAGTTTCCAGAATCCGGACGGGTTTCTCAATGTAGGTCAAGTCTTCTTGGACATTGAGCAGTTGGAGGTCGGCCTGTTTGGTGGGCACACGGAGACACTTCTTCAGCTGAGAAACGTGGAACACATCATGGACTCCAGCCAAGGATGGAGGTAGTTCTAGCTGATATGCCACTTCTCATTGTCGTTGGAGGATCTGAAAGGGTCCGACATAACGAGGTGCTAACTTGCCTCTCATGTTGAACCTTTGGGTGCCACGGAGGGGAGTGACTCGGAGATAGACATAGTTGCCCTCCTCAAAGGTTAGGTCTCTTCGTCGATTATCGGCGTAGCTCTTTTGTCGGGACTGGGCTATCTTCAATCTGTCCCTGATGATCTTAACTTTCTCTTCAGCTTCTCGCAATATATCGGTCTTGAATAGCCGCGATTCTCCGGTCTGATCCTAGAGTAACGGTGTTCTGCACTTACGCCCATAAAGTGCTTCAAACGGGGACATCTGTAGGCTAACTTGGTAGCTGTTGTTGTAGGAGAACTCCGCATAAGGCAAGTTCTTATCCCATATTCCGCCAAAGTCTAGAGCGCAAGCTCTAAGCATATCCTCCAACACCTGGTTTACTCTTTCGGTCTGACCGTCAGTCTGTGGATGATAGGCGGTGCTAATGTTTAGCCGGGTGCTGAGTTCTTCTTGAAGACTCTTCCAAAATTTGGAGGTAAACTGACTCCCTCGGTCAGATACGATCTTCTTTGGAACTCCGTGCAGGCACACAATACGGGTCATGTACAACTCAGCCAACTTTGCGACGGGGTAAGTTGTCTTGACGGGGAGGAAATGAGCCACCTTGGTGAGTCGGTCGACAATCACCCAGATAGAATCATGATCATCTTGGGTCCTGGGTAGTCCCGTGATGAAGTTCATTCCTATTTCTTCCCACTTCCATTCGGGGACCTTGAGGGGTTGCAATAAGCCGACAGGTCTCTGCTACTCTGCCTTGACTCGCCGGCATGTGTCGCACTTGGCCACATACTCAGCTATTTCCCTCTTCATACTGACCCACCAATATTTCTCCTTTAGGTCTTGGTACATTTTTGTACTCCCAGGATGTATGGAGTATAGATTTTCATGGGCCTCTTGAAGAATGAGGGCCTTTAACTCTGGCTTGTCGAGCACGCATATCCAATTTCTGAACTAGACGGTACCGTTCTCGTCCTCGGAGAATCTTGGGGCTTTACCCTTCCTCATGTTCTACTGAATCTCTAAGATGTTCGGGTCTTCCTTTTGTGTCTCGCGGATCTGATCCATTTAGACAGGTCTAGTTTCTAGGGCAACGAGATATGCTCTGGTGGTGATCCCTAGGTTTAACCGTTCCATCTCCTTGTATAGCAATGGGGTCTGGTCTTGCACCATGATGGCATTGCAATACCCTTTTCGACTTAGGGTGTCTGCCACCACATTTGCCTTGCTTGGATGATAGTATATGCCTAAGTCATAATCTTTGATCAACTCCAACCACCTTCTTTGTCTGAGGTTTTGGTCCGGTTGGGTGAATATGTACTTGAGGCTCTTGTGGTCGGTGAAGACCTCACACTGATTTCCCACAAGGTAATGTCTCCATATCTTCAAGGCATGAACCACGGTTGCCACTTCTAGGTCATGGGGCGGGTAATTTAGCTCATGCGTCCTTAGCTGACGAGAGGCATAAGATATCACCTTCCCATCTTGCATCAAGACACACCCTAACCCTTGGTGAGAGGCATCACAGTAGACGTGGAAGTCCTTCCGGATGTCTGGCAGGGTCAGAATTGGGGCTGTCACGAGCTTTTTCTTAAGGGTCTGGAAGCATTCTTCACAGTCTGGAGTCCATTTGAACTTTACTTCCTTCTGCAGCAGTCTGGTCATGGGCTTGGCTATCTTTGAGAAGTTCTCGATGAACTGGCGGTAATATCCGGCCAATCCAAGAAAACTCCAGATCTCGGTCACGTTCGTGGGTTGTAGCCAATTGGTTACTGCTTCTACGGTGGTCGGGTCCACTGCTATTCCTCCGGCAGATATGACATGGCCGAGAAACTTCACCTCGGATGACCAAAACTCACACTTGCTGTATTTGGCATACAATTGTTGTTCCCTTAGCTTTCCGAGGGTCAGCCGGAGGTGGGTTTCATGTTCCTCCTTGGTCTTGGTGTAGACGAGGATATTGTCGATGAATACCACGATGAACTTATCCAAGAACTCCATGAATACATTGTTCATCATGTTCATGAAGAAGGTCGGGGAATTCGTGAGTCCGAACGACATCACCGTATACTCGTAAAGTCCGTAGCGGGATGTGAAGGCAGTCTTGGGGATGTCTTCTTCCCTAATCCTCAATTGGTGGTAGCCTGACCTGAGGTCGATATTGGAGAACACCGAGGACCCTTTTAGTTGATCGAACAGGTCGTCGATCCGAGGCAGTGGGTACTTGTTCTTGATGGTCACGTCGTTCAGTGGGTACTTGGTCTTGTCCTTCTTCATGGCGAAGATAACCGGTGCACCCAGGGTGAGGTACTCGGTCGAATGTACCCTTTTTGTTCTAGGTCTTCAATATTGCTCTTGACTTCGGCTAGTTCATTGGCGGCCATCCGGTATGGGCGCTTGGAGATGGGGCTGGTCTCGGGGATAAGTTCGATTCTGAATTCGATGTCGCGCTTGGGAGGCATTCCTGGTAGGTCTTCCGGGAAGACGTCCATGTATTCCTTGATCACGGGCACTTCCTCTAGGGCTAGCGAGTGAAGGGACACCTTGCGGGGTCCACGGTGGTCATTTGAAAAGTGGCGGCTTGCCTTCGGGGTTGGTCATAGTGACGGACTTGCTGGCGCAGTCGATCACTCCCTTGTGCTTCATCAACTAGTCCATCCCTAGGATGAGGTCGAGTCTGGTGCACTCGATGAGGACCGGCTCGGCCCTG
>JAAALK010000080.1:32286192-32354967 GCA_019279435.1 Zizania palustris
CAACACTTAGCAGAATTCGGTCCTCAGGCCGAATTGGTACTTCGAATCTACTCTGTTGCAGGTTTCTTCGTTCGGAGCTAGCCGAAGGTGTCCGGGGTTGAGAGATCGGTTTTGGAGGTTGCCAGAACACACTTCGGTGAGACTGCTGCTTCGATCAACCGTGCCGGACCGTCACGCCATTATCGGTTTGACAAAGTCCGCGCCGACACGCTTCACCAATAGACTTCATCACAACAGGCTTCGCCACGCTCGTACTCCGCTCCGGACGAAGTCACGTTCGCGCATTACATCTAAGTCATTATTCTGTATCTTACTGTATCGGAGGCTTCACGCTGAACCCGATGTTCAGAGGTGATTGTCGCGTCTGGATCGGTTAGGAGTCCATCTTCGGCCAGATTAGTCCGAACGCCGAAGACACCCTTCGGTGGAACACTTCGCACTAGACACTGAGGTACACTTGGGTGACACCCTTCGCACTATACTTCGAATCAGTCAGGCTTCGCTCAGCTGCTGATTTGTTCTGTTTAATACATTCATTCGGCTAATTGGATTATTTTCTATGTGATCTGATTACCTGGCGACTCCACCCCCCTTACCATAGCTAAGGGTAGTCGGAACGCGACGTCGGTGTTGTGTTACGCTAGGCTTGTCCCTAAGTATCACACACTTTTGGATTGTCGAACTGACCCAAGTGGGAGGCACATTTCTGTGTCAACACCATTTTGGCGACTCCGTAGGGAAGCTACGCCAACATGACGGGTAGATCTACATCGGTCGTCGGTACATCTAGAACGACTACTACGTCTACACCGCCGTGGACACCATGGAGGCGAGGATATCGACAACCACAAATCATTACGCCTACTCTTGAAGATATTCCCACAGAAGACCGAGCAGAGATCGAGGAAAAGATGAAGGCGCTCCAAGACATGATGCTTGGGAGCTACGTCAAGATGTGCGCGGGCTTCATCAAGCGTGACATCATCATCCCCGACCTTGATCGGATCCAGGTAACGCCCATATCGCCTCGTTTATCTTCTTTAGAGATTGAAAAGATAGCCGCATCGTAGATCAAGCCGTTAATGCTTCGCTAGCTAACCATTTAGATTCGGCAGTTAGATCCCAAGTAGAGGCGACGCTTAGAAGGTTCGGCTTTACTGTGGCCGTACCATCAGCCCCTATTATAGTATACCTCCAATAAGTCATGTTTACAAACAGAACTGACGGTAGTATTGGCAAGACCATTACATCTCTGGTCTCAACATCCATGGCTGAGACCAGTCATTATGCTTATGGCCAAGATAGCACCACACGCCTTGCGCTGCCACCACCTGCGCTGGCACCAGCCTTGCCCACGCTGCCCGCACCGCATGCATAGGCGCCTAGGCTCGAGCACGTCGTACAGCTAGCGCATGGGGAGGAAGCCCGTGGCCAACACCGATATCCCGCCACGTGTCACGCCCCCGCATGAGAGACATGCACAGGCAGCGGGCCAAGATGAGCTTGAGGAGCAAATCCGCTCACTGTTTAGGGAATGCGCCAGCTTCATGCCTAGGGGTCGGGCTAGGGTTTACTAGAAGCCATATCCCGATCATTTTGACACAATACCTTACCCTCGCGGCCATAGAGTTCCTGAATTCACTAAGTTCGACGTCGAGGGTAACAAAACCACACTGAGCATGTTAATCAATTTTTAGCACAGTGTAGAGAAGCTAGTGGGTCGGACGCTCTAAAACTTAGATTATTTTCTCTCGCTATCCAGCACCGCTTTCACATGGTTTTCGGCGCTCTTGCCGAACTCTGTCCAAACGTGGGATGAATTATAACAAAAATTCCATGACTACTTTTACACGGGTGAAATGGAACTTAGGCTTTCACACTTGACGTCGGTTCGGCAAAAGTCTAACGAGAGTGTCTCGGAGTATAAGCATTTTAGGGATACTAGAAACCGATGTTTCAGTCTTAATATTCAGAGAGAGATTTGGCGGATCTAGCTTTTAGCGGGTTGCGTTTTGAGATTAAAGAAAGACTAGACAACCTGCACTTTTTAGAAGTTAAGTCTTGCAGCAGGCTTGGTCCAGGAAGGCCGAGCTAAAGATAAAAAAGTTTATTAGACGTTTAACAAGCCTAGGGCTGAAATCCACGTCATGGAACACTCCAACGAGGAGGAATCAGAAGAAGAGGATTCGACCGACATGTACGCGGTGAATGGGTTTGGAACACTAAGAGTAAACCTATCACTTGCTCTGAGTTACGACCGTTCCCACCAAAAATCGGCCTTGTAAGGTCAAGTACTCATTCGATATAACTAAGTGTGATAAGATATTTGATTTTCTCTTAAAGAACTAGCTCCTCAGATTGCCCAAAGGACAGGTCATTCCATCTGGCGGTTGAGTTGAAGAAACATCCATACTGTAAGTGGCATGATTCATATTCACATAATACTAATGACTGCAATGTTTTTCGACGGTAGGTTCAATCGTCCATAGAAGAAGGATGATTGAAAATAGACCACAATCTAAAAATGAAGTTAGACAAAGATCCCTTCCCCATCAACACCATAGACCTCGACAAGAAGAAGATGTTGATTCGGCCAGAACAGGCTGAGTCAATTAGAGGGAAGGCGGTAATCGTTGGAAAATGCGCGCACGCACACTCATACCTAAAAACCCTAAAGTGGCAGTGTGGAAGCAAAATGTTTAGCACATCTCCTTCGGCTAGGGATCGCAAGAAGCCGAAGGTGACATATAAGATGTTGTTAAACAAGCACCAAAGAAAGCCAAGGAAACAGACCCCCAGGCCAAGAAGCTAAGCCAGCCGAAGGGCCCAAGGCATTCGGAAGGGATCTTCGGACCACAGTGGCTGAGCACTCCGCATGGTGGCTTCGGACCACAGTCGCCGAGCCCTCCGCACGATAACTTCAGACCACAGTGGCCTAATGATACCTATGGCGGCTTTGGACTCAATGGCCGAACCCCCAGTGCAGCGGCTTCAGACCCCAGTGGCCAAGCCCCGCGCAAAGCGAGTTCGGCCCTCAATGGCCGAACCCTGCAACCACTCTAGACGAGCCCTTCGACAAGAGACTTCGGCCCACATTGGCCAAAACGTATCTCCGGCCTGGCAGGACCCATCGTTGATATGGTCCGAGACACCATCGACTCTGCCGAACCACCCTCCGGGTAACGGGTTCGGCTCACAATGGGTGAGGCCACTGGAGCCGCCGATGCCTCTGCCATACACTGGGCAGAACTCCGTGGGCTCCGTACGTATCGCAACTAGAGTATCCTCTACAACATAACATTGTTCCTTGTTTTCCTTCGGAGTATTAGACTGGCAGGGATAGGTAGGTGCAGCGGAGGGAGGCATCATTCACAAACTATCTGTGGTACCTCCGAACTGACTCATGCCGAACGAAGTGAGGGAAGATGAACACGAAGAAGAAAAGGACAGGGTGTCTGAAGCTATCACCGTCAGGGTAGGGTTCTCAGGAAGTCCCAATCCGGAAGGCCCCTTCGCCGAAGCCTAGCAGAGGTACGTCCCCTACTCTGGCCGAAGCATGTGCCAGAGCCTGATTCGATCGGCCGAACGAGGCTGGTCTGATTGTCGGGGTCTGCAGCGAAGGTCCCTCCGAATACAGAACGTGTGAGGCTGAGCTGAACAACACCACTTTAGCCAAATTAGCAGGAACCAGACAGTGGCACCAGGTTACCAAGCCCCATGTCATGCCCCGATTTAATAAATCAGGACCTTATTGAAATTCCATAGAAAATCAATAAACCAGACGTTCATCATGCGACCACGTACAAATATCGTGGGGTGTTACACCACAGCCATCTTGGGCACCTCCAGGAAGTCCAAATTGCAGAAGAGGCGTCTAGAACACCTACGAGCATAGGAAATGCATGATAAAAAAGCCGAGGATGAGCGAGACAACATTTTGAAGAAATCTGCCCTCGGACGATGACGAGACAGGTATGGAGGATTAAAGCCGGTTGAGATAACCAACCCAGCTCCTAGCCCGAGCGACGACGATGATGACATGCTCGACAACGACTACTCGCACGTCTTTGAGGGGCCCGCACCCCAAGCGATGGACATCAACGTCGTCATGCTGCCTGCCGAGTTCGCCCTACCACAGGACGAGGCCGAGGTCGCTCAGTTAACCTTGGCCCGCGCATGCCATCTTTGAGAAACCCGAGGACTCAGCTCATCATATAAAGACTCTCTACATCAGGGGGTCACATTGACAGAAAGTCGATCTCCCAAATGCTTGTTGACGGTGGCGCCACTGTTAATCCAATGCCTTACTCGCTATTGAGAAACTTGGCAGGACGAGGATGATCTGAAAAAGACCAACTTGATGCTCAACGGTTTCAACGGCAAGAGTTATGAGGCCAAAGGCGTGCTCTCCATGGAGTTGACAATAGGCAACAAGACATTGCCCACAGTGTTTTTCATCGTCGATGTGCAAGGTAACTATAGCGTGTTGCTTGGGTGTGACTGGATTCACGCAAATTGTTGTGTTCCTTCTACTTTGCACCAGTGCCTGATTTAGTGGGACGACGATGAAGTGGAGGTCATACCCTAAGACACTTCGGCCAAGTGGCATTGGCCGATGTGTCCATCGACGCCATCCCAACAAAGTAGAGTGTCTATCAGGTAGATATCTTTCGGATTATGATTTTGTTAGCGTGTCTGGAGAATGTTTTGTACCAGTGTCTGTAAAGCCGGCTGGTGTAGCACGACTATTTTTATATTAGTAGTCATGTCTAGCAAGAGTAATCTGGATTGGCTAAAGTCTCATGTAGAGCAGTATTGGTCTACTAAAATGGTATTGTTGAAGCCATCGAGGACTTTAATGAAGTAGAGAAATTAGGACAAGGTTTTGCGTCGGCCGATCTCTTAGAAGAAGTTGACATAGGCGATGGTAGCATCCCGAGCCGACTTTTGTAAACCAACATGTACAGCCTGATGAAAAGGCTGAAGTAATAAAGTTGCTTCGGTCGTATGTCGATTGTTTTGCATGGAGTATAGCGAGATACCGGGATTAATACGCGAGCTCGTGGAGCATCGGCTACCCATCAAATCCGGATTTAGGCCTCATAAACAGCCTCCTTGTCGCTTTAATTCGGCCGTCTATGACCAGGTTAAAGAAGAAGTGGAGCGACTGCACAAAGCTAAATTTATTAGGCCGTGCAGGTACGCTGAATGGGTCGCTAACATTGTGCCTGTAGAGAATAAAGGGAGCGGCAAAATACGAGTTTGTATTGATTTCAGGGATTTGAACAAGGCCACTCCGAAGGACGAGTATCCAATGTCGATAGCCGACATGCTAATCAATGATGCTTTAGGACACAAGGTACTAAGTTTTCTTGATGGCAATGCTGGTTATAATCAAATCTTTATGGTCGAAGAGGACGTCTACAAGACAGCCTTTCGATGCCCTGGTTTCGTTGGTTTATTCAAGTGGGTCGTTATGACTTTTGGTTTAAAGAATGCTGGCTCTACATATCAATGTGCTATGAACTTGATCTTTCATGACTTGCTAGGAGTTATGTTAGAAGTTTACATTGATTATGTGGTAGTCAAATCGAACGCTATGGGAAACCATTTGGCCGATTTGAATGTTGCTTTTGATAGGATGCGACAGTACGGCTTAAAAATGAACCCACTCAAATGTGCTTTTGGCGTGTCAGCGAGCAAGTTCTTTGGTTTCAGGATTCATGAAAGAGGCATAAAGATTGATCCTAAGAGGCTTGAGAAAATTAGAACATTGCGGCGCCGACATGCAAGAAAGATGTGCAGAAGTTGCTAGGCAAGATGAATTATTTGTGTCGCTTTATATCTAACTTGTCTGGCAAGATTGATGCCTTTGTACCCATACTCCGGCTAAAGAACGAGGCCGGGTTCACTTGGGGGGCAAGTCATCAAAGCGCCTTTGAGAAAATCAAAGAGTGCTTGTCATCGCCGCCCGTGGTGAGAGCACCCAAAGCCGGGATTCTGTTTCGGCTGTACATCACTGCTGAAGATAGCGTGATCGGGGCCGTGATACCCAGGAGGTAGAAGGGAAAGAGTACATCATCACGTTCTTGAGCTGCCGCCAGCTGGACGCCGAGACTAGGTACGCGTTTGTGGAACATTTATGTTTATCACTTTACTACGCATGTACCAAATTACGCCACTATCTTCTCCCTACTACATGTGTTGTCATTTGCCAAACCGATGTCATAAAGCACATGTTACAAAAGCTGATTCTAAGTGGAAGAATCGTAAAGTGGGCTTACGCTTTGATTGAGTATGATTTGGCCTATTAACCCCTAAGAGCTATGAAAGATCAAATTTTAGCAAACTTTATAGTTGATCACCACATAGATGTCAGTTTGAGTGACAATGTTGCTTTAATTGAGGTAATACCATGGAAACATTACTTTGATGGTTCAGCTTGCAAAAATGGTCAAGGTATTAGAGTGGTTCTCATATCACCTAGTGGCGCGCACTTTGAAACTTCGGCTCGTTTAGAATTTCCCTCTACTAATAACCAAGCTAAATATGAGGCTTTACTGCTAAGGCTTGAATTGTTGGAATCCATGGGTGTTAAGCATGTTCATGCACATGGTGATTCCCTGTTAGTGGTGCAACAAGTGGCTAAGAGTGCTCAATGCTTTAATGGCTTGCTAAACAGCTATTTGAATAAGTGCTTAGACATAATTGCTACTTTTGATGACTTCAAAATTTCTCATGTGTCAAGAGAGGCCAATTCCGTTGCAAATGATTTGGCTCAGCAAGCATCTGGCTACCAAGTCAAGAGAGGAAAATTTTCTGTACAAGAAAAACCGATGTTTGGTTTCATTGTCGAAGCCAGTGACTACGGACAGGCGCGCCCTCTGGGTCGACCCCTCAGGCCACCGGAGACTACTGCGCGCCGAGGCCCCGAGGCTGGAGTACTCCGCCCAACGAAGGGTCTGGCACGCCGGAGCCCGTGAGCTGAAGTCCCAGCGATAGTGAGGTTTCCGGGAGCCCGGACCCTCCGGCAGGAGGCTTCGGCCTGAATAGCTTTGCGTAGCCAGTCTAGGCAGGCTTCGGCAAAAGCAAGAAGGGCTCAGGGGGCACTCCAAAATCAGTAGCTTAGACATTATTCCAGGGAGTGAGCTAGCAAAACCCTCAGAAGTCCATAAGGGCGATTGGAGAACACCAATCGTCCAGTATTTGAGAGACCCTAGCCAAAGGGTTGATTGGAAAGTTCAGCGGCAAGCGTTTAAATTTGTGTTGCTAGATGATACACTATATCGCCGAACTATTGATGGAGTATTGTTGAAATGTTTAGACAATGAACGATCCTAAGTGGCTACGGTAGAAGTCCACGAAGGGCTTTGTGGCACTCATCAGTCAGCCCAGAAAATGAGTTGGATGCTTAAGAGAGCGGGTTTCTACTGGCCGACTATGACTGAGGATTGTTTTAAGTATTATAGAGGATGTGAAGCATGTCAAAAGTTTGGTAATATTCAATTAGCTCCTGCTTCATTACTTAACCTGATTGTCAAGCCATGGTCATTCCGAGGTTGGGGTTTAGACTTCATCAGCCAAATTCACCCTCCTTCCTCAAAAGGGCATCGGTTCATTTTGATGGCGACGGACTATTTCACCAAATGGACCGAAGTCGTGCCTCTCAAGAACATGACTCACAACGAGGTACTTGATTTTATCTTAAAGCACATTATACATAGATTTGGTATTCCTCAAACCCTCACTACAGATCAAGGCAGTTCGTTTGTTTCTAAGGAAGTGAGGGACTTTGCTGAATTTTATGGTATTAAGCTAATAAACTCTTCGCCATACTATGCTCAGGCCAATGGTCAGGCCGAGTCTAGTAATAAAACTGTGATTAAGCTCATTAAGAAGAAAATTGAAGAGTTCCCTAAGAGGTGGCATGAAGTGCTTTCCAGGGCACTATAGGCTTGTAGAATCGCAAAGCACGGTGCTACTAAAGTTAGTCCATATGAGTTAGTATATGGACAAGAAGCCGTTCTACCCGTAGAAGTAGATCTCGTATCTTTAAGAGTTCTAAAGCAAGATGGCTTATCAGTCGACGAATATGAAACCCTTTTAAAAGATAGTCTAGAAGAAGTGACCGATAAGAGGATGAGCGCTTTAGTAGCCATAGAAGTAAACAAGAGGAGAGTAGCTAAAGCCTACAATAAGAAGGTTAAACCAAAATCGTTTCAAGTAGATGACTTGGTTTGGAAGACGATTTTACCCTTGGGCACTAAGAGTCCCAAATTTGGTAAATGGTCGCCTAGTTGGGAAGGTCCTTTCAAAATAGCCGAAATCGCTCCTCGCAATGCATATGTGTTAGAATCTCTACAAGGAGAGCAATTTCGAAGAGCTTTGAATGGTAGATACTTGAAAAGGTATTTCGCAAGTGTGTGGCAAACAACTTGAAAAATGTCGAAAGGCCAATATGGAAGGTATCGTCTTTAGCCTGTTATGCTTTTAGTTCACTTAGTTCACTAAAAGGAAAGGGGGCATGTGTTGATAGCAAAAAATGGCATTAATGGTTAAGATTGTCAAAATATCAATTTTAGTAATTTGGGTCAAAAATACACATGTCCCGGGTTGGGTTGAAGCCCTACAGGGCCGAAGGTCCACTAGGTTATGGGCTTCGGAAGCTTCCAGCCAGCCCCACAGCCTTGGCCCGAAGGCCTTCGGAGGCCCACTCCGCCGAAGCTTCAGCCCGAGGAGCAGGCTTCGGCGGGCCTGGCCGTAGGACCACTTCGAGCAGAGTTAGAGATTGAGTCCGATTTTGAATAAGTCTTTTCACGCGTGACTAAGCCAAATCTTATCAGATTAGGCTTAGAGATTAGAAGTCTAGCCCTCATAAATATAGGGGTGAGGTCGGTTCAGAACCCCCCAACACAAATCAACCACAAAGCCCTAGCTTTGAACCGTACTTTATTTACCTTTATTTTCAGTACTCTTCGTGGGTTTGCCTGGAAGCTCTCCGATGGCCACTTCAGAATAGTGGTAAGCCTTGTTACTTCACCAGTGAAGTAGCTGTTAATCTACATAATAGATTGCTATCGCCTTATTACTTCGCCTGTGAAGTATCCGCTAATCTGCGTTATAGATTGCTGCCTTCGCCCCTAGTGCAACACTTAGCAGAATTCGGTCCTCGGGCCGAATTGGTACTTCGAATCTACTCTGTTGCAGGTTTCCGCGTTTGGAGCTACTTCGTCGAAGGTGTCCGGGGCTGAGAGATCGATTTCAGAGGTTGCCAGAACACCCTTCGGCGAGACTCTCCTTTGACCGACTGTGCTGGACCGTCACGCCGTTGTCGGTTTGACAGAGTCCACACGCCAACATGCTTCGCCAAAAGACTTCGTCATGACAGGCTTCGCCATGCTCGTACTCCGCTTCGGACGATGTCACGCTCGTGCGTTGCATCTAAGTCATTATTTTGTATCTTACTGTATCGGAGGCTTCACGCCGAACCCCGTTGTTCAGAGGTGATTGTCGCGTCTAGATTGGTTCGGAGCCCATCTTCGGCCAGATCAGTCCGAACGCCGATCACACCCTTCGGCGGAACACTTCGCACCAGATGCCGAAGGTACACTTTGGCGACACCCTTCGCTCTATACTTCGAATCAGTGAGGCTTCGCTTAGCTACTGATTTGTTCTGTTTAATACATTCATTTTGTCTAATTGGATTATTTCTGTGTGATCTGATTACCTGGCGACTCCACCCCCCTTACTACGGCTAAGGGTAGTCGGAACGCAACGTCGGTATTGTGTTACGCTTAGGCTTGTCCCTAAGTATATGCACACTTTTGGATCATCAAACTGACCCAAGTGCGGGGGCACATTTCTATGTCAACACTATTGTCTCTACAACGGGCTGTGAAACATCTTGCATATCTTGTTGTGGTTTAGTGGGATCTAGAACACCTTCTAGTGGCTCTCGAACCTCTTCGAGAGGCACCGTCCTCCCACGAACTCCTTTTGAGAGAAACTCTTTCTCATGGAATACACCATTCCGAGCGACAAACACTTTGCCCTCTTCTCTATTATAGAAATAGTATCCTTTGGTTTCCCTAGGATACCCCACAAAGAAGCACTTGTCAGATTTAGAGTGAGCTTGTCACACATAAAACGTTTGACATGTGCCTCACAACCCCAAATTTTTAGAAAAGACAAACTGGGAAACTTCTCAGACCACATCTCATATGGTGTCTTCTCTACTAACTTAGATGGAACTCTATTTATGGTGAAAGCGATAGTTTCTAGAGCGAGTCCCCAAAAGGATAAGGGTTAATTTTTTCCGTGCCATTACAATTTTGCGGTTTGCCAATATGCCATCGATGTGTCACTGACATATAGGGGCCGCCACAGTCACTGACAGTGGCATATAGGCAATTTCTGAAAATTATAATGGCATGTGAGTAATTTTCCCAATGAAAGATCAGCATGACTCATCATCGACCGGACCATGTCCAACAAGGTGCGGTTCCTCCGCTCAGACAATCCACACTAGAGCTTGCTGGGTGGAGTCAGTTGTGGAACAATTCCACACTGCTTTAGATGATCACTAAAGTCATGGCTCAAATATTCACCTCCACGATCAGATCATAGCAATTTCATTGTCTTGCCCATATGATTTGTACTTCATTTTGAAACTCCATGAACTTTTCGAAGAACTCCCACTTGTGCTTCGTCAAGTAGACATAACCATATATAGTAAAGTCATCGGTAAAAGTGATGAAGTACTAATAACCACCTCTTGCGACATGGCTCATTGGTCCACACACATCAGTATGTACTATGGCCAATAGCTCACTCGCCCTCTCTCTGTCCAGTGAAGGGTATATTTGTCATTTTGTCAAGTAATCAATACTCGCATGTGTCATCTGATTCAAAATCAAATGACTCAAAAATTCCATCACTATGGAGCTTTTGCACGCGCTTCTCATTTATATGGCCCAAATGACAACGCCAAACATATGTAGGACTCAAATCATTGAGTCATTATTTCTTAGTACTAATATTATAAACATGTGCATCATGAAGACTCAGAATATATAATCCATTCACTAATGGAAAAACACCATAGAGCAAGCCATTCGAAAATATTGAACAACACTTGTTCTTTATTACGAATTCAAAACTATCTTCTAAACATGAAGAAGAGGTAATGTTTCTACCTAAGGCAGGAATGAAATAACAATTATTCAACTCCAAAACTAGTCCTGAAGGTAGTGACAATGAATAAACGCCAACAACCAACGCTGCAACTTTTGCACCATTCCCGATGCGGACATCCAACTTGCCACTAGCACACTTACTCTACTCAGCCCCTGCAACAATTTGCAAGTATGAATCATCGAACCGTTATCAAATACACATGAATCATTTGGACGAGTAGCAAGATTAATTTCAATAACATTAATACTTGAAGCGGAAGTCACACTTCCCTTCTTGTTCTTCTGTTCTTCCAGATACACCTTATAATTGTGCTTCCAATGCCCAGGCTTGTGGCAGGGGTGGCACACATCAGAGTTAGCAGGAACTGACTTGGACTTTCCAGTTGGTTTATACTTCGTACTAGAGATCGAATCTGTAGTATTAGCCTCGCCCTTACTCTTTCTCTTTTTGCTCTCCTTCTGAACCATCATCACATGACTTGGATATTTCCTGATACTCTCCTCAACAGTCTTGAGCATCCCATGCAACTTAGCTAGTGTATTCTCTAGTCCAACCATGTTGTAATTCATGATGAACAATTCAAAGCTCAGTGGGAGCGACTAGAGAATCACATCAATAGCTAAGTATGGATCTAGTGGAGAACCCAGTCTCTCTAGAGTCTCAATGTAACCAATCATCCTAATCACATGAGTACTCACTAGGCTCCCTTCAGTCAGCTTACTCCCAAACAAGGCTTTAGACACATTGTATCTCTCGAACCTTGCTTGGTTCTGAAACATGCCCTTGAGATCTACGATCATATCGTAAGCATCATGTTCCTCATATTGTTTCTGAAACTCAGAGGACATGTATGCAAGTTTAAGACAACTGACATCCACGGAATCACTACTATGCTTCTCATAAGCATGCTTGTTTGCTGCAGAAGCATCTTCTCCTGGCTTATCGGGGTGAGGTTCCTCTAGAACATAATCCCTTTTCTCTTGCTTAAGAACAATTCTCAAGTTTCGGTACCAATCCATAAAATTTGTTTCAGATAATTTCTCTCGTTCAAGAATAGATTGCAAATTAAAATTGGAGTGCTCTTAACAGAAGTAGTAGTACGTGCCATGATCTACAAAACATTAAATGCAAGGTTCAATACTATGCAATGTTTATCTTATATCCAATAAAAGATATTCCACTATTTTAAAAACAGTCACTTTCCATCTAATAACTAATAGTAGTGCAGGATCCATATTCATTCTAACTCCTAGTGAGCTTTGGAATCACTGCTAGAAGCTAGGTGACATAGGTAAGCAACGCTTTGCTAATCACATCGTATGTCACTCTTGTCGTTGGAGAAGCATCCAATGCTCTACGCCAACTCTATACCCCAAGGCCCAAAACCGGTTTGATAGCCTCGTTAAGCAAACCAATACTATGTGTGCGAAAGTTTGACTTCCACCCCAACTGGTCAAGATAAAAGATAACATCCTGCTTTGGCAAACCCACTATCGATGATCGAGATCCTTGGTGGGTGTGGCTAATGGAAAGAGCATCAATACTTAATTTTCCGAGGGAAAACTATTCTAGCAAGGTAACGTCCCTAGCGTGCACGAAACATGCAAGAATAGTATAACGGGAATATAAGAAAGCATCACAGGCAATCATATTAAATGTGACATAGCATGACCCTCTTCACATGGTGATATCCATCTCCATGGCTGCCGTCATTAAGTATGTGCTTCCGGCCTCCAAAAACTATATTAGTCTATCACTATAGCACCTATACTAGTTACATGTGTCAAAGCAACAATTCTCGACTCATGGGTCGCAAATGTACACCAGCCTTGGCTGTAAATATCAATGACATGCAGGCCATATTTAAATTTACATTCATTGCATGCATCTCATACATCACATTTATCAAGGTCATGCCAATCACAACATTCTTTGCAAAACAAAGTTAGGCGAAGAATCTAAAAGTGACTGAACTAGATTGGAACTTCTGATTCTAAATCGGAACTTCCGACTGCAATATTGTTCTTTGTATCGATTAAAAACTGATATCGGAACTTCCGATCCACCGGAACTTCCGATCAATATCGGAACTCCGATTTAGCAAAATAGCTCTCTGTATTCAATCATATTCAATATTGGAACATCCGATATGGCATCGGAACTTCTGATTTTCTGCAGACAGAAAAATAGATCTAATCTATTTTTCCACCATGTATCACCATACATGAGGGATCTAGGTCGAACACTACGCACGTAGGCTCTGATACCACTGTTGGGGAATGGGGAAGTAACGCTAGCCGACAATTTCAAAATTTTCTCCCAAAGCCCAAGAACCATGCGCGTGTGGGATCGTAAATCTGTACCTTCTAGCATAAGACATGCTAGGTGCAGCGGAAGAAGATGTTGGGGAAGCGCGTCCTCACTGATCCTCGCCTCACTCTAGTCGTTCCCCGACAATCCAATCGCGAATACGATGAAGGTGTTCACATGAAGAAGTCCACGAGCGTCGCTATTGGAGCAACGCCTCCATGGTATCTACACGTCCAGGGATGGGATCCTTCACATGTCGGCGTGCTAGCACCGCTCGTGAGAAACGGAAGATTTCCCAATCTCAACTTTTGAGATCAAGAAAGGAAAGAGAGGAGTTCTTGGTGGCTAGGTCTAAACTATTAATAACTTGACATCCAAGATCTCCTCCTCCTCTTTTTATATAGAGATGGTACGATTGGAAGTAAATAAGTGTTCAAGAAAAAGCTTATGCCTAATGGTACGATTGAGAGGTACAAGGCAAGGCTTGTGATTAAAGGCTATTCACTGAGGGACGGTGAAGATTTCTTTGATACATATCCACCTGTGGCTAGATTGACCATGATTCGTGTGTTACTTTCCTTGGCTGCCGTTAAAACGACTTTATTGAATGGAGAGTTGATGAGGAGATCTACATGGAGCAGCCTATGGGGTTTGTAGCAAATGGTCAAGAAGGCATGGTGTGTAAATTATTGAAATCATTATATGACCTTAAATAAGCACCCAATCAATGGCATGAAAAGTTTGATAAGACTTTGACATCTATCGGCTTTGTTGTGAACGAAGTAGATAAATGTGTTTATTATCGGTATAGTGGGAGCGAGGGAGTTATCTTGTGTCTTTATGTCGATGACATAATGATTTTTAGCACTAGCCTTGACGTGATCAAGGAAGTGAAAGACCTTTTGTCCAATAATTTTGAGATGAAAGATTTTGGAGAAACTGATGTTATTATTAACATTAAGCTATCGAGAGAAGGCAATGGTGGGATCACACTTGTGCAGTCCCATTATGTGGAAAATGTTTTAAATCGCTTTGGGTTTAGCGAATGTGAACCTGCTCCTACGCCTTATGATCCTAACAAGAAATTGAGGAAAAATCGGAGAATAGCTAGGGATCAATTAAAATATTCCTAAATAATTGGTTCATTCATGTATTTGGCTAGCGCTATGAGACCTGACATCTCGTTTGCTGTGAGCAAACTCGGCCGGTTTGTGTCAAATCCGGGAGATGATCATTGCCATGCTTTTGAGAGAGTACTGTGCTATCTAAAAGGGACAATGAGCTTTGGGTTATTGTGATGCAAACTGGATATCTGATGCTAATGAGATATATGCCACAAGTGGATATCTGTTCTCACTTGGTGGTGGCGCTATTTCATGGAAGTCTTGCAAGCACACCATCTTAATGAGATCAACTATGGAAGAATAACTCACAGTGTTAGACACCGCCTCGGTTGAGGCTGAGTAGCTTCGTGAACTCCTTATGGATTTACCAATGGTTAAAAAACCTATGCCGGCTATTTCTATGAACTATGATAATCAAACCGTGATTATTAAGGTGAATAGTTCTAAGGATAACATGAAGTCGACTAGACACGTAAAGAGGTGTTTGAAGTCTATTTGAAAAATGAGAAACTCCGGAGTGATAGCGTTGGACTATGTCCATACATCTAAAAATATGGCAGATCAATTTACTAAGGGGTTGGCACGCAATGTGATAAATAGTGCATCGAATGAGATGGCCTTGAGACCCACTTGTAGTCTATCATGGTGGTAACCTATTCTTTGTGATAAGAGATCCCGTGAATTAGAATGGTGAAACAAGCTAGTGGTAGACTGAGAGAAAAAACCCTTAACAATGTCCATTTCAGATGCATTTCTTTTCTAGCTGTATGGAAGGTTGGTGTTTTCACCTTAATGTGTTCCAAGTGGCTTGTTGAAGCAAATATATTGTCATACAGAACATCTTTTGAGAAACACACCTATACGATTTCAAATGCTAGTCACAATTTATGAGATCTAGGTAATCTCTACATACTCATAAAAGACCCTGGAGTGTTACTTATATGCTCTAACCAGAGGGGATGTGTTTGGCAACCTAGTATCAGTAAATAACTTGGATGAACCTTATTACACACAAAACTGTCAATTCAAGGCATAGTTCATTATACAATTGTGAATAAGTATTGTCTTTGCTCTAGGTGGATATTCAACTTAACAGTCTCCACCAAAACACTGGTATATTAAACGCTTGGAAGTCGAGAGTATTTCTGTGGCTTCGTATTGGTAGGGATTGTTGGATATACATGGGCTTGGTCTATTTTGATTTATTCAATAATACGTTAAATGCAAAGGCCCACATTAATGCTATGGTACACTAAAACTTTTAGTTTCATATTGAATGTTCACATGTCTTTTGCTCAACTTAAATAGATGGACTGGTTGTGTGTCTAATGAGAAGTTGAGACAGGCATGGACGATGACAACATGGACTGAGGTCTACATCGGAGGCCGTGCCTAGAGTAGAGTAGGATATGATGACGTTGGTTAATCTAGATTGATATCCTGAAGTTTCATTGGCGATCTTCATCGTATCTGCTGATTGGCTTACTGAATAAAGGTGCGTGTACTTTTAGAATTACAGTATAATTCATAATTTGTCACTTAAATAGTTTGGCTATTACACGAGTGATAAATAATGGAAGCACTCTTTTTTACGTATCATATTTAGTTTCCAGCTACACTTTACTATAATTTATTAATAAAAGTTATCATACTTATTTAAATTGAGGTTATCAATTTTTTTGTCATGTTTTAGCAAGTCTAAAAAAATATTGCCGTATTTTTTAAATCATTGATGTGTAAATGAACATGATTTATTTGAAGAGAATCTTAGTATATGTAGCTGTAATCAAACACCCTTACTAAATTGATTAAATACAATTACTAAATTGATTAAACTTATCTAACCTTAAACGTGGCAAACTGTTAGCGGCAACCAAACAGTAATCTTTCCGGTGAGAACATCTTGATCCTCGGATCTCTTTTCTATGGAAACTTCAGTAGCACGCAATCCGCATGTATCACACGAACCTTACATACTTCATTAATTGCCTTGCTAATAATGTATCATCACTGCTAATTAATGACAACAGAAGACAGGGAAAACATGCCAGAAAAGAAAATAAACAAATTAAACCACGTACGTTTACGTTTCTCATGTACCTACGTTCCATATTACAAGCCAGATTCATTCACGGATTAATGAATTTAGATACATATATGTTTAGATTTATTGATGTGTACGTAATATGTAAAAGTCAAAATAACTTATAATATAGAACGGAAGGAGGAGCTAGTAATTTATCACTGTTATCTGCTCGAGAATGATTTTCCTTAAAAAATTACTCAACGTGGACGAACGAATGGTCTGGTAGTGATTTGTGATTTAGGAATTAGAATGCGCATATCAAATTGACACAAGACAGATTTATGTGAAAAAAAATCTTGCAAGAAAAATTATGGGAGATAAATATGATATCTAAATATGCTAATAAATGTGTTACCGCTACTTAAAAAAACCTACTAGTAGTGATGAGTAATAACCTCTATTAGTGATAAACATATTTCTTATCACTCTTATCGTCTCAATAAAGTTAGATCATTAGTGACGGATGTTCGTCCATCACTAAAGGGTTAGTGACGGACGACAATACACATCTACCACTAAAGGAGGTCTACCAATTCACCTGTCATGACCTTTTAGTGATGGGTCATAATATTACCCATCACTACAATATCATTTAGTGACTGGTGATTATTGTTGCTCGTAATTAATAGTATGATCATTTTAAAAAAATATTTTTAGGTTGTATTCTGAATCAAAGCTAAGATTTCACAGCCAACATCCAATATTCAAAAGCACATCGCATAAGTTTCAGACAATTTATTGTAAGAACTTTCATAACCAAATTAATGTACATATATTAACTTCTAACTCGTTATCTCAAAAAAAATAGCTAAAACAAAGTTCTGTATAATTAACTTTTAACTTATAAAATAATTTACACCACATACACAATTGTCTCAATTACACCATTATTTATGTTGAAATGGAAGGCGCATACAATGCTAACTTCTAATTCGTTATCTCAAAGAAATTGGCTAAAACCAATAGTTAGATAGCATTATTTATCCATGGATTTATGCACTACAATTGGGATTGTTTCACTCTGTGTTGCTATCAGTTGAATCTGACTATCTAAGTGGTTTGTTGATGTAGGTGAGGTGTAATGTATTTCTCACAATATCACCTTAAAAAATACTATTACAATAAAATTTGTACAAAGCTAGTTAGACATGTGCCAAGTGCATATATGTAGATATTTGATTTTCCGCCCTATGTAAAGTGATTACCACCAATATTTTATTGATAACATTTTATTGATGATTGAGTTATTTATTGGGCATATATATAATTGAATCCCTGAAGATAAACTTGCTGAGATGTCTTGTAGGAGTACCTTCCTTGGTAGAGTTACATCTATTTGATTACCAAAATAATAGATGTTCTTCAATTGGTTCATTTAGTCGGCATCACCCTCCCTAGCTATCTACTTTCCCTTCTTCTCAGTATTGCTAGGACCCTCATCTGTCATTAGAAAAAAGTCAGTAAGTATATATACAAAATATGTATGTCCAGTAAGTAATATGAGGTTGCTATAGATATTGCTATCAATGTTGTCTACTTTTATGGATCATGTGCTCTTTTCTTTCTCATAATTATTGAAAATAGTAGCCATAACAGATAGTAGGGGTTCCATTGTTAGTACCACAAAGTCCCCTTCTAGTAGGCGGACTCGGATACTAAATGCATCTCACCCTCTGTAGAGGCATAACCTGCCTCCAAAGCTCACAATCATATTAGTACACTCATCTCTTGTTGATATCTCAAGGGTGTCACCATCGTGAAGTTATGGTTAACGACAAAGAATTTTTTTTACTATAACAGTAAGATAATATCGCATCAGTTTCTTAGTTTTGTTATAGAATATGCAATGTAGAATGTATATACCATGTGACTCCCATGGAAATGTACCATGTTACCATAAATGGGTACCTACACTGTTGGATTGAATTACTATAAAATCACATAGCACTTGTAGTATGGGATAAAAAAAGTACAATAATACCATTGGGGCCTGCCTACTACTAGAAGCATGATGTTTGGTAGAAGTGCCCTATTGATCACTTGGGAGTCTTGTCATATCCTTAATCCATGCTATATTTAATAACGATGAAAAAAGTACAATAATACTTGTGTAAACCCTAATTCATATTCAATAAGATAAACACGGATTGCTCTCATATGTCAGGCTGCTAATTTAATGGCCTCCTCACCACTTGACTATATTTCAATTCACAAGTGTGTGACCACTAATTAATTTAATCTTACCCCTAAATAATATATAAGAAAAAAATGTAAAGGCCAAACTATATGATATTGAGCACATAATGTAGAATCATCGCATTAACAAAATATGACTAGCAATAATAGAAAACACATACTATACTATTATTACTTGAATAAAATATAGGAACAATAATAGTAGAGCATGATATAAGATCATTGCATGAACAAACTTGTCAAAACAAAAAATGAGCATAATTTTCCCACATATCCTCATACTAGTAACCTTCTATTTATTGAGCGAATAAGAAAACATATGCACAAACAAACATATTTACAAATTAATTATCCACATATTCACAACTCACAAATTAATAAGTCACAAACCCTAGCCATGAAGAAGGAGGGGTTTGAGGAGGAGGACCTTACGAGTAGGAGGAGGAGATGCACAACGAAGCGACAATGAGTAGGGTCGGAGGCGAAGTAGTGGTCATGTGTGATGGGACAGAGGGAGCGATGGAACGGAGGCTAGCAGAGAAGGCCACGTCAGTGAAGGAGCATAACAAAGCACGACTGTTAGGGTTTAGGGTTCTATGTGATATGAAAGCATGTCTGGTTCATTGTTGGCCCCACCTATTTATACATAGGAAACACCTACAGTGATAGGCGGTAACTAATGATTTGTAGGGTTATTAGTGATGAACGGTAGTTGTCAATCGTTACTAGTTTTTCTACCATTTAGTGACGGGTCACATTATGACCCGTTACTAATAAGGCAGCATTACTAGTGCGTAAAAATAGTTCATCACTAAAAGTGTATTATTGGTGTGCATCATCGATCCGCCAGTAAAGCTTAGTAACTAAAGATTGTTTTAGTACATCTAGGCTCCTAATTAATTTTGTTGTATTAATTATGATAGTGATCAAAAACTACTAATAATAATATTAAGATAAATGCAGGGATTTCAGGAAAGACGACATTGAAATTGAAACAAATTTGGAGAAAAACTTGTTTGGTCAAAAATATGCTCAATGGCGTAAATTGATGATTTACATATAAAAGAGTATAGGAATGTCATACTATAAAGAGGGTTAAGTTGAAAAGTTGTTCCAAAACTTTGTTTTTAAAGAAAAATATTTTTAAAAGCTTTTGGATCATTTCAAACTTAGTTCAGAATTTTCTAGTAAGACTAGATACTTTGGATTGGTCATGATCATCCAAAAATATCGTTCTGTTTCTGGGTTTTCTAAAGGCCAGAACAGTCCATATGCTCCAAAAACTTGGTACTGTATCAGACTATTTTCAATGTTAAAACACCTGGACTGGTTTGGATGCTCCAAAAATGTTGTTCCGTATGAAATTTATTTTGATGTCTGGAACATTCGAATTTGTCCAGATGCTCTAAAAATATCATTTTGTTTGGATTTATCTCAAACTGCGGAGCCTTCGACTTAATCTAGAACATCTGAGTTTTGAATCCTAGAACACCTGGATTGGTTTAGAGCCAATGGATGAACAGTTACAAAATATCTAACAAACGGTCGCTTTTTGTATGAGGGGTATAAATATCGCCTCACATCACAACTCTTTTAAACAAAAACTCTCACTCACTCTTCACTCTCTCCTAAGCTAGATCTTGAGTAAATCTTTTATATTTCATATTGCTTCACATTCTTGGAAGTTTCTGTGTGGTAGAGTTCATCAGTTTTCTTGCTAAATCTTGAGCATTAGGATTTTGGCCCTAACAATCTTTCAATGAATTTGTTACTTTTGGAGGTACTACCTCCTAAATGACTATGCGTCAATCCGTGAGCACTCAAAGTGATTATGGTGTGCCAGAGAAGTTTTTACAAGATAGCTCTACCTCAGCTTCGACAAGGTACGTAACGCCCGAAATCTAATGATTTCGAGTTCTGTTGTAATTCCTAGGGGAAACAACTTCCAAAATATTCATCACATGACCATCATCTTACAACATTCATTACAACATTTAGTTTGCATTTCAAAGCTACATTTATTACATCAAATGTATATAAAAAAAACAAAAATTACTCACATGTCATTATAATTTTCAAAAATTTCCTACATACCACCCCATCTGTCTAACACACCAATGGCATATTGGCAAACTGTAAAAATTATAATGGCATGGAAAAAAATTAACCCTATATAAAAAGGTAAAAATTTATCTACAAGACACACATTCCCATACACCAAGTTTGTTGAGGTACCACCACAATACCTTGAAGGAACAAATGCCAAAGCCGTTAATATAGCCTACCCAACATGAGGATAATCACACTTGGTTTCACTTATGCTCCTACTGAATTTGATCTGTAATGACATAGATAACACTCCATTAGGGAAACACAACCCCTTTTATGCCTAGTAGTACAAATCAACTAGAGGAAGCCCCACAACTATGATTTTTTGACTCCATTGCTTGGTGCATCGTGATGGAATGAACCATATGCAGAATAGATCTTATTCACTAGACTTGTGGTTTTTACGAGAATGCTTTATGATAGATGTTGTAGCAATTGCGTTAGCTACAGCAGGTTTTGTGGAATAAGGTGTTTAGAATGAACCTCGAAGGGTTCTTACAGAGGGAGAAATAATTTATACTGGTTCAGGCCTCCCTAGAGGAATAATAGCCCTACATCTAGTTCATAGTGGATTTGACATAATTTGCTTCTGCCGAACCTCCCCTATTACAAGGGGATGGCCCTGCTTTTATAGGCACACAGGCCAAAGGAAAATACCTAAATGCCCTCTACAAGTCATAGGTTTTATACGGGCAAAAAGGGAAAAGGCTACACTACTATACATGCAGCTTTATAGCTTTACAGACGTGGCAGATAAATGTCACTTCTAAGCAGATATACAGCATACCAAGGGTGAAGGGGTCCCGGTATGGCTTTACACTGTAGTGAAGCTAGGATATTTCTTCTAGTTTGAAGTGCTTGCCAGAGTCCTTCAAGTGGAGGCAACTGCCAAGGCTTCGAAGGGCACTCTGAAGCGGACCCAAAGAGGGCTCCGAACCGGCCTTCGGAGTGGGCTCCAAGGGACTCTGGAGAGGGCTTCGAAAGGGACCGAAGGGGCCCCGGAGGCTTGGCTCCGAAGGGCTCTCGGAGGCTTGGCCTTTCTTGGAATTGACTTCGCCAGGAGGGATTGTGTTTCATTTTCAGGCTTCGGTGGGGACAGACTCTGGGCTCGAGGCCTTCGGAGGCTGACGTCATTTGGCCCCTGTTTAAGGGAAAACTCATTCCCCCAACAGTAGCCCCTCGCACACAACCCTTTAGAGTGAAGGGGTGCGCGCGCTTCAGGACAAATAACTTGGAGTAAAATGTAACTTCAAAGAAGGCAGGCCTTCGAAACTTAAGCGAAGGCTGGCTTCGAACCGCGCTGGCAGTAAATGCATGTCCGGGTGACGAGACACTCTCGGGAGCCCGAACGCCTCTACAACTGACCGTTGCAGCGTGGGGGGGGCACGACGGTTCACTTCAAATTCACCTTCGGCCCACCTGTCATAGACTGCGGATGCCGGAGTAACCAGTGAAAAAAGGCTTCAGCGCGGGATCCGTGGACGTTTTTTTACTGCCTACAAAAGGGGTTCATCGTACCATTGCTCCGCTCACGCTCTCATTTGCTTCCTGCTCCAACTCCTAGCATCCTTCGCCCTCTTTTCTCCACCTTTAGCTTCACGCGCAGCCAGCTTCGCAGCATCTCAGCGCCCTTCGCACCGAAGCCCTACAAGATGCCAAAGAAGGCTGCAACAAAGAAATCCTTGGCCCTATGTGCGAGTTTGAGCTCTGTCCAGGCTCAGGCGGTGGTGGTGAAACCTGCAGCGAGGTGCTTGGGGCCGAGGGACCTTCGGTCACCGTCGGACAAGTTTGAGCAAACACTGGAAATGAAGGCTTCAGCTTCGACGGAGGAGTCTATTCGTAGAGTCTGCGAGGGGAAGATTTCCGAGGGATCCAGCTCCGGGTGCCTAAGAAGTCAGAGACCATCCCGAGGCCTCGGGCTGACGAGGTCGTTCTTTTCGAAGCTTTCTTTGAGGCCGTCCTCGGGCTGCCGGTAGTGGATATGCTGATCGAGGTGTTGAAGGCATACAACTTCGAGCTCCCTCACTTGTCTTCGAACGCCATGGCGAGGCTGGCAATCTTCGAATGGGCCATGAGGGCCGAAGGCTACGAGGGGCGCGCGGACGTCTTCGTCGCCCTCCACGATGCGAGCTGCCAGCCGAAGCGGAGGGAGTGGGCAGACCACGTGGAGAGGGCCTTGGCCTTCGGGAGCGCCAACTTCCAGCTCTGAAAGGAGTTCCAAGATGACTTCCCGGTGAGGGCTGTAAACAATAAGTGGTGCTCGAAGTGGGACCAGGAATGGTTCTACGCTTCAGTGGGCGCGGACTTCCCCCTTCGGAGTACCAACGCACTCATCTCCTACCGATGAAAAGGCGTGGTGAAGGCAAGCCCCGAAGCACTTTAGTCGAGGATCCTGCTTCTACGGAGGGTGGCTTCGAGAATGAGCATGAAGGACTTAGCCGAAGAGTTCATCACCCTTTGGCTCAGCCCCCTCACGCTCTCTTGGCCAGAGAACTTGTTCCAACCTTTGGGCTCGAAGGGACCGAGCGAGGTGTCGGCAGAGCGCCTTGGTAAGACTTCAAAATTCTTTATCTTCATACTTCGCAGAATTAACTTGTGCTGACTTGAAATCTTGATGAAGCTTTGTGCGACATACGGCCCCCAAAAGAGGCAATCGTGGCCGCGGAGCGCGTTGTTGGGGCTCCAACGCCTGAGGAGCAGACTCAAAGGCTCGCTCTAGTGGGGTCTTGGGAGCGCTGCAACCGAGTGTGGACTTTTCTCGGCATAGAAGGGGTCCAGGCGCTTCCAGACTTCGCCAGCTCAACACCTTCGGCGAGTGGCTCCAAAAGGAAGAGGGCGGATGATGAGGAACCCGAAGCCTCGAGGATTCGCTCGGAGCCTTTGGCGGATGAAGCCCCTACCATGATGGAGCATGCGGCCGAGGACCTCGACGCTGAAGAGGAGCCAGCAGATGCTCCGGTGGCAACAACCGAAGTGGCTACGCCAGAGACTGCGGCGGTGACCCCTTTGAGCACGGGGGTTGGGGCTCAGCCTATGTAGTGAAGGTACTGGGGAGCGCACATCGCTCCTGCCTCCTTCGAGGACATCTCTTCGGATGAAGGTAGACACTTGATCACCCTTATCTTTATATTCATGTGTATTGACTTGTATTTTTCTTCAGACATTGGTGGCGACGCGAGGCCTGTCATGCCGAGGGCTGAGGGGACCTCCGATAGTAGCGGGAGCAGTAGCGGCAGCAGCAGCAGCTCGGAGTCCGAGAGCTCTTCGTCCTAAGAGTACGAGGGGGACAACCGCGGCGAAGGAGTCCTTCAAGAGCAGGCTGAGGAGGTCATCGAGGTAGTGGATCAGAGCCCTGCTCCACCAGAGCCTGCTTTGGAGGAGCTCGTGATGGAGATGGTCCGACCTCTACTTTCGAGGGGACCCGTGACGGAGCTAGCTATCCACTCGTTCCACGAGGGTTGCGTGGCTGTAGGGGAAGGGGGCTTGGTGGCACAACTTAGCCACTCAAGCCCCATCGATCTCTTCGCAAATGCTCACGAAGCCATCGTCTAGGTGAGCGAAGCTTCACACGGTCTTCAAGTCGCACTTGCTTTTTTAATCAACACTTAGGATTTTCTTGAATCTTTTCAGGACTTCACCCTGAATGCTACAACAACAGCCTCCACGAATCATCGGATGACCCTTCTGGAAGAGGAGAGGGACACCCTTCGGCGCCAGGCTTCGGAGGAGGCTTAGAGGCGAAGGCAGACCAAAGTAGCAGCCAAAGAAGTGAGGTCCAAGGCAGTCAAGGCGAGAGAAGCCTTGGCCTTGGAGATAAAGACTTCGAGAGGCACTTTGGGATTCGGAGGAGACCAGGGCGAAGCTGGCGGCGGAGTCTTCTGATCTTCGTGCAGCCAGTCACTCACTGGAAGACTTCGTGGTCCGAGGGGTCGACGAGGCCACCTCGAGCTTGACCGCAGTCCTCGAGCAACTAGGGACCGAGTGCCTGGCTTCGGACTTCAACCCTTAGCACCCAATCGGGGACCGCCTCGAGTTCCTGTGGACGACTGCTGCGATGGTGAAAACATCGATGAAGGGCTTCGCGCTGATGTCTAGGCGAGTGGCTGGCCAAAGAGTGTTGCAAATGCTCCACAACGCGGGGTGCAACCACCTCGAGGCAGCAACTTCAGTCACACCGGTGGCCTTCGGAGGCCAACACTTGGTTTCGCTACCCCCGGATGTCCGCGGAACATGGCATTGACTTCAAGAGCCTTGGAAGGCCCAAGGGTGCGAAGCAGTCCTCGACCTCCAACGGATCTCACGCCTTCACCGAGCTAGGGCACAAGCCTCGCCAGCTCAACCTTCAACGTCGAAGCCTCCACCCTCGAAGGTGTAGACCTCCTTAGGCTTTTGTAATTCGTAGTTGTAGGCTTGTAAACAACTTATCAGTTTATTAATAGAAATGCAGGGGTACTTTATACTTGCCCAGGCTCAGCCTTCGGATGTTGAGTTCGAAGTACTTGAGAATTCTAAGGAGCTTCGCTAGCTTTGGGTGGTGCTCGAAGTAGCTAGGTCCGAAGGCCCCCCTCGGTTCAAGCTTTCGAGGGGTCCTAAGGGCGAAACCATTCTCGAAGTAGCCTAGGAGCTGCTGGCTGCCGTGAAGATGGAGCCTCTTCGGAGTTCCTCCTCCTCGCCTGACTTAAGCTATTTTAAAGTAGGCTTAAGCGGCGAGGGGGTGCAGTCTTCGGGTACAACCTTACAAGGCGATGAAGCCCTAGACTTTTCTGCCTTCGATGTGGCACCACCTGCGTCTTAGAGTTGGATGAACTGCGAGGTGAAAGATGAGGTCTGCGGGCTTCGGAGCATGGACGGTCCGGCCGTAGGAGATCAGGCTTCGATGGAGCTTCGTCTAGCCGAGGGGGCCCTACTCGAAAGAAATGCAAGAGAGGGTCGAACATGTCGGGGCCTCGAGCTCGCTTTTTCTTAGGCTTAGATATAGACTACTCGTAGTTTTGTTTTCGAAGTGTATTTGTAACATACTTCGCTATTATCATTCAATGAATGAGATTTATTATATTTGCATACTTCGTCCGCATGCTTCGCATGAATTCAGTGTTTCGAACGTTTAGCTTGTCACGCTCATATTGCGCATTTCATTCGCACACTTCGCATACATACCTCGGTCCCCCCTTGCGCGTGGTGGTTAGGGACTTAGTCATTGTCGGTGCGAGCAATTAAGAATGCGAAGGGGTGCTCTTTTGGTGACTTCGTACGCTTATATCGCGTCAATCGAAGGCCTCTTTTGGGCTTCGAACGCATTAATTTGAAGGGAAGCAAGGCTTCAGCGTACTCAAATTAAGCGAAGCATGGCTTCGGCATGCTTAGTTTTGGATAGTAAATATGCGCGAGCAGGGATCCAAAGCACATTTAGATTTTAGGCGAAGCATGACTTCGGTATGCTTAAATCTTAGATTAGATTTTGACACGTGAAGCGAGGCTTCAGAGCGTGTTCAGATAGCAAAGCAATGCTTCTGAGCTTGATCATGTAACGAATGAAAGGAATAGGTGGTGTGGATTCACCGAACCTGCGATAGGCTTTGGCCATCTTCGGCTCTTTTACAGATGCTTCGAACCTGGAGGATCAGAAATATGTTCTTTTAAAGTCCTTAGACTCTTCTACGGATGCTATCAAGCTGAAGCCTGGAATCCGTAGGCTTTGGCCACCTACGGCTCTTTTATAGATGCTTCGAACCCAGAGGTCGGAAATCTATTCTTTTAAAGTCCTTAGACTCTTCTATGGATGCTATCAAGACAAAGCCTGGAATATGTAGGCTTTGGCCACCTTCGGCTCTTTTACAGATGCTTCGAACTCGGAGGCCAGAAATCTGTTCTTTTAAAGTCCTTAGACTCTTCTATAGATGCTATCAAGTCGAAGCCTGCAATCCATAGGCTTTGGTTTTGAATAAGACGAAGTGAGACCTCGATTTTAAAGCGAAGCAAGACTTCGGTTTTCAATAAAGTGAAGCAAGGCTTCGAATTTCAAGATGTGAAGCAAGGCTTTGATTTTCAATAAGGTAGAGCAAAGTTTTGCTTTAAAGGTGAAGCAAGGCTTCGATTTTAAGGCGAAGCGATGCTTCGATTTTAAATAAGGCGAAGCAAGGCTTCTAAAATTTACTAAAACAATTTCAGCTTTGCACAACGAAGCGGGGCTTCGAGCTGCATACATACCTTGGGAAGGTCGAATTGATCTGGAAATCAAGTGGCTTTGCGAGATTGAAGAGCTTGCCTCATAGCCCTTAGGGCTTTGGAGGCCTTCGACGCGCGACCGGAGCCCTTTGCCTAAGGGTGCACTCCGAGGCGCGAGGGGTGGTGGAAGGCGAGAAAGGCCTTCGAGCTGCACTCGAAGCCCCTTGCTGAAGGGTGCGCGGAGCCATGGGACTCCGAAGCTCCCCCCTGAAGCGTACTTCGAGACACAGGCAGTGGCAGAGAACTTAGCTTTGTACTAGGATCCCCATGGACGATGCCAACTATTGTATCAATTGCGTTAGCTACAACGGGTTTTGTGGAATAAGGTGTTTAGAATGAACCTCGAAAGGTTCTTACAGAGGGAGAAAGAATTTATACTGGTTCAGGCCTCCCTAGAGAGATAATAGCCCTACATCTAGTTCATAGTGGATTTGGAATAATTTGCTTCTGCCAAACCTCCCCTATTACAAGGGCATGACCCTGCTTTTATAGGCACACAGGCCAAAGGAAAAGACCTAAATGCCCTCTACAAGTCGTAGGTTTTATAGGGGCAAAAAGGGAAAAAGGCTAGACTACTGTACATGCAGCTTTATAGCTTTACAGACATCGCAGATAAACGTCACTTATGAGCATATATACAGCATACCAGGGGCGAAGTGGTCCCGATATGGCTTTACACTGTAGTGAAACTGGGATATTTCTTCTAGTTCGAAGTGCTTGCCGGAGTCCTTCAGGCAGAGGCAACTACGAAGGCTTCGGAGGGCACTTCGAAGTGGACCCGAGGAGGGCTCCGAACCGGCCTTCGAAGTGGGCTCCAAGGGACTTCGGAGAGGGCTTCGAAAGGGACTTGGCTTCGAAGGGCTCTCGGAGGCTTGGCCTTTCTTGGAATCGACTTCGCTAGGAGGGATTGTGTTTCGTTTTTAGGCTTCGGTGGGGACAGACTCTGGGCTCGAGGCCTCGGAGGCTAACATCATTTGGCCCCTGTTTAAGGGAGAACTCATTCCCCCAACAATAGATCCTATAGACTAGTCCTTATAGTACCCTGGGTATGACCAACCAATGCCCTAACTTGCACCAGAACCCACCCATGTCAACATATTAACCATTTTCAAAATGTTGTCACCTTTTGAATACCAGAGGAAGAATATCTCAATATCTTAGCAAGATTAAAAGCCCTAACATTAATTACTAAGCATGGCTAAGCAAAAACGTGCTAATATATATAGTACTAACTATTAAATGAGATTATACTAAGGTTAATAATACATAGAGTACTAACTATTAAATGAGATTAAACTAAGGTGAACAAGGTAGATAGCTCATAATAAAGCAATGGTCTTAAAGGTATCATGATTATATGTGATTATAAAAAATTTAGCATTTTTAAAACATGGGTTCAAAATGACCGAGGTGGGGGTCATGGCTTGCCTTGAACAGTGAATGATGATGGCAGCACTTCAAGGTATGAGTCCAACTCCTTGGTAGTCTCGATCGCTAGATATGATGACACATAAAATGAGGCAAAACAAATAAATAACAGAATAAAAATAGTACAATCAGTACAATTACTTTAGTTCATATTGTAGAGGGAAATTCTATGTTTAATTTGCAATTTAAATGGATGAAAACGGGATCAGATGCAAACATTATGGCGATTTGAGGTTCTAGGGGCTGAAATGTAAATCTTGGGATTAATTTCTTCTGAAAAGGCGTCATGTCCATGGTGGGCTCTATGATTTTCCTTATTGTGCTCTTAGGATCGAAAGACTTAGAGAGTTAGGGGTTTGAAGTACACACGAGAGATTATCACCTTGCGCGTGTAGCAAGAGCCCACTTTACATGGCATAGGGGACTCAGGTGCAATTCCAAGAGGATATGAATGCTTTAGATCAAAACGAATATCAATTGCAATAGATTGCATGTGTCACATGAAGAAAAAGGAAAGCGGCTCCGCTGACTTTGGATGCCTGACTGTCCTCTTTAATTGTCAATCCAAGCCATTCAATGCATATCAGACGGTGTGAAGTCTGCCTCGCCCACCACGAAGTCCCACGCCGACTGCTGCGAAGAAAGTCCCATCATGAGTAAAATCCCCCTCCCACACCGTTAGATCTCCACCAACAGCTCATATTAGGCGACTACCCTGCTAACTGCAGAGAATCTCATTTTCGATGAGAAAGGGTTGTGCTACACCCTGATCATAACTCTAGGTGCATGAAGGTGTTGGACCCCTTTGATGAGGACATCCCTAATCCTTTATCATTCTATTCCAAAGATATTATAAGAGCCCACTAGAGTTACTTAATCAACATGTGAACTCACTTTTAGTTGAATCTGATATAATTATTGATTAGAATTTTATACTGTCTAAGTCTATGTATTCGTGTATGATCAGATTTGAAGAAACACAAGTATTGCACAAGGAGGAAGAGGAGACGTACATCAAGATCAAATATCGTTGAATGTCTTAAACATGTGTGTCTTGAGAGATGGGTTTGAAAACCCATAATTTTGGCTGAACCCCAATTCTTGGGTTGGTTTGTATCTAGTTAATTTCAAATTAGAGTAGGACTTTCAGCTAGAGTAAGACTCCAATCAACAAAGGACTCCAACTTAAGTAGGACTTCATATTAGAGTAGGATTCTTTTAATTTTCGGTATGCCTTATCTTAGGAGCACAAGACTCTTTATTTTCTATCCTGGCTACACCCCTACCCCTATATCAAGAGGTGGCCAGTCCTTGTTAAGGTGTGCAAGTGTGTGGTATTGCGAATATAAATAGGGTCGAGATTTGTTGCATCAGTAGCAGGGGAACAACCAGAGATTCGTCAGCATCTCACAAGTTATCATATGTCTACAGCGAGCTCAGCAAGAAGATGGGCCGCCCCATATCACCCTTCCTCTGCTCACTAGGGATATGTGTTCGCTAGATCAATTCAACAATGTATAGTATAGTTGATTTAAGAGAAAATTCCATATATGTCAACTAAAGTTCGCCAGTTCTCATATATACCAATGAAAACTAGCTACTTTCATATATGTCATTGCTTAAATTTTTTGTATCCATATATGCCATTGTCGTTAGTTTCAACTGTTAATCAATGTTAGTTTTATTGAAAATACCAAAACTTCTCTCAGCTTACAATCTAGATAGCTAGCTTTGCTTCTAACTGGTCTCAATTACGCTGGGTTAAATGAGCGATTGGTATGCGTGTACCGGCTAGAGTAAGTGATAGTGATCACTGAACTTAAATCATCCTTGATTTTTAATGAGATGATGACAGTTTTGGCATTTTAAAAAAATAGCGTTGATTAACGATTAAAACTAACGACAATGACATATATAGATACAACAAATTTAAGCAATGACATATATAAAAACAGTAAATTTTCAGTAACATATATGAAAATCAGCGAAATTACAATGACATATACAAAATTTCTCTCGATTTATATAGAAAGTCTGCAATAGTGCACCTGATACTGCATCATACAGAATGTCTGCCGTAGGGCGCACCTAATACTGCATCTGCAATGGAGACACCTCAGATCATACAAAACACTCGTGTCGTGTCGTGTTGCAAGCTTGCCTCGGATCGAGGTCTGAGCCAGAGAGACGTACATGCACAGGAATGTCCAAGCAGTGTGTCTCGACTCTCGATCACCATCCATGCAAAGCGGCAGCTGCAAGGAACCGCCGTATACCTGGTTACTACTTCGCGCCCGACGATGCCCTCGCGGAGCGCGCGCGACGTCGTGCTCCGTGCGCGCGCTCCTGCAGGCGCCCGGCACCGTCCCGCTGTACGCGCCGCCCGCCCCGCTCTCCCGACTCCCGCGTGCGCGCCCGGCCGGCTGTCCCGGTCTGTCCTCTCGCGTTCGCGTGCCGGCGTGCAGTGCGCGCTCGCTCTCGACGCGCCCACTTCTTTCCACGGCCGCCGCAAAACGCTGGACCGATTGACCGCGACGCGCCAGCAGATAGCCCTCGCCGCCGCGCGCGGCGAGCATGGTGCACGATCGACCCCACCGATGCATGCGTGGCTAGCTAGCTATCTATCTATCAAGCTCTCGTGTTGACGACGCGTCGACGTCCAATCATAACCTGTGCACTTCGAGTCCAGATCAATTAAACAAATCATCATTGGTGTACTTGGTCGTAATCAGTTGAGGCTTGTTGTGACCGCGCTGTACTATGCGAAGCTAGGTGGAACATGCATGGCGGCGGTTGCCATTGCCAGCTCGCGATCGAGCTCGATACATGTGGCGCTCTGCCTAGCTCGTCAATAGCTAGTCACACCTTCTGCAACCGCCACTACCTATCCAAACTGAAAATCCAATCTTTCTCTATTATATATGCACATGAGCACATCACGCACATGACTTTGTTGTTCTTTCCGAATCTGTAACATGACTCCATCCGATTCACGAAAACGTTCATGTTGTTTCAGACACGGATGGGACATGAAAGCTATAACTTTTCTCGAAAAGTAAGCGGTTTGTTCCTGCTTAAGTTTGTCTTCCGGATTTTAGGCGTAAGAAACCAAAGTTTCCAATGGTCGATCTTGGTGTGACTTAGACGGTATGGTGAAGTAGAAAATGTGGGCTCTTTTGTAGGCTTGCTTGTCGATACTTCTGACGAAGATATGTTCGTCCTGTTCAGAAATAATGCTAGCTAGTAGCTTCTTTCTCGCAACAAGAAGGAAAGTTGTTTTTGACATATTTTTAGGATCCGTTTGATTCTTGGGACTAAATTTTAGTTCTCTATTTTATGACACTCTATTTTATGACACTTTTAGTCCTTAGAGTATTAAACAGGTGGACTAAAATTTAGACTAAAGTCTTTAGTTCTCTGGTCTAAAGAAATGGACTAGATTGGACTAAACTGCACAAAAGACACCCCAACCATCACATTTATGATGCCAGAATAGAGAGAATAAGGATACTAGTCTAAGATAAAAATGTTTTTGTTAAACTGCATTTATGAATTTTAGTTTATGAAACCAAACAACCATAAGATAACCAAATATGCACTTAGGTTGATAAAAGCCGGACGTAATGGCAGAAAAATAAATAAAAATGCACGTCATTTAGGTGCATGTCACTGGCAGAGCAGCTGTAGGGAGTAGCTATAGTACTAGCAAAACAACGATTGTTGGCTGTTTTTCTAGGATTAGTTTGAGTAGTTGGATAATTGAAATATCTAATCGGTGATAATACGAAGAAATTGTTGTTTCTCAATTTCTCTATTTTAGTTTATTTTTAAATTCTTCAGCTATTGATTTTTATGATCTAAGTCTAAAATATGAAACATTTGGTTAATCTTCAGATTCTAGAAATAGTTATAGCGGTTAGAAATCGAAACAAACATGTCCTAAATAAATAAATGATTTGATTTGTGTGTTTTCAATCAACATGTCATTAATTGTTGTTTCTCAAATTCTTTCATTTCTAAATTCTTCAGCTATTGATTTTATGATCTAAGTCTAAATATGAAATATTTGTTTAATCTTGAGATTCTAGAAATAGTTATAGCCGCTAGAAACTGCAACAAATATGTCCTAAATAAATAAATGATCTGATTTGTGCGTTTTCAATCAACATACAGGGAAAGAGCCACTTAATGGTTATTATTAGCAAGTGAGAGGCAATAATTGTGTGCATCTTGATAGGATCACATCAAGACAAGTAAGGTAGGAGGAAGACGTCCCAAATTAAGCGGCTTGTCGATAGCATGTTCTGACCTGTTTGTACACTGGCAGAAACAAGCTGGGTCATACTAAAGTATTTTTTTTTGTGATTTTGTCCGGTCTGAACTTGCCAAAACATTTTCCGAGTTTTAATCTTGGATCAAGCGCTAACACCGCGTGTGTTTCTCCTGGTTCATCAACTATTTAACGCTATTCATAATGGTGTATTTCATAACACTGTTTATAGAAGTACACATCAGCTTTGCAACCGAATAAAATACTCTCTCTCAGCGAAGAGTTTATTTCACTATTTTTTAGGCTAACTAGTGTAATTAAATGCAACTAGCACTCATGAAATACCTTCTATCTGATGAAACGATTTGGCTCTCAGTGAACGTTTTATTTCGTTTCATCCGTCTTGAAAACGGATATCTTCCCTCATTAATTGAATGACATGGTAGCAAAAAAATCTATGTCATGGTAATTAATACCATAAAATCCTCTATGAAACTCCATAAAACAGTAGAGTCCATGGTATTCCGCGCGTGTCAGAACCATCGTATCCACAGAAAGCGTGCTATCGAAGTACGTATCGAAACACATACACTCGTGCATGATCTGTTTTCAGATTGAAAAGAGATTTCATTCAGCTAATTATATGAGGACCCGGTTTTTTGCACCGAAATATGGTGCTCAGCAAATTGCAGCGTAAAGTTTCAATGCACAAGCTAAGGGTCTATTTGGATGACAGGAAATAATTTAGCTTTTGCTATATTGAATGTTCGGATGTTAATTAGGAGTAAACATGAATTGATTAAAAAACTAATTGCAGAACCTGTAAACTAATTTGCGAGACGAATTTACTAAGCCTAATTAATCCATCGTTAGCACATTGTTACTGCATCGTTAGCACATTGTTACTGTAGCACCACATTGTCAAATCATGGATTAATTAGGTTTAACCGATTCGTCTCACAAATTAATCTAAAGGTTCTGTAATTAGTTTTTTTAATTAAAACAGCCCCTATTTCTACGAGTCTGTTTGGTTTGTTTTAATTTTTAACTTTATCAAATGGTTTTGCAAAACTAGAAAATGCAAGGTATTATATATATATAATAAAGTATAAAGTGAATTAATCGTATTTCTTTATTATCTTAAGTTTTAAAGTTGAATTAGTCAATACATATAATTTAATATAGTATCAGAATTGATATGCATTATCATAGACATGCAATAAATCGGTAAAGAGTGTACACGCAAACAAGTCTTGCATGAATTTCCTAACTACAAAGAAGGAAATGTCTCGTCAGCACCCAGCTTTGTTATTTGAGGAGGTTCTCCCTTCTCATTTCTCAACCCCTCACCTGCCTCCTACTCCTCTTGTAACCTAAATGTTGTCTTCATAGCATAAATACTTTATTTTTAGTAATTTTAAAATGTAAGATCTAATCATATACCTTTATTTATATCCTCTTTTAGATAAAAGTATACTCTCTATTTAGATGAAAATTAAAGATTTATCCTCCTCATCTAAATAATCTAAATAATATGTGTGATTCTTTCGGATTAATAATGTGTGTCAGTAAGTAAATGATCAATTTTTTCTTTTAAAATATATTGGTAGCAAGAATTATGTATTATTTATTAATTCCGTTAGCTTTAAATTTGATTATTAGGTGAAATTATGTAGTTAATTAAAATCGGATAACTAGGCATATACTCTTGATTAAAAAAATAAAAAATCTTGATGGAAAAAATTATAGTCTTAGACATAATGAGTCATCTTCTCTTTTCCTTTTCTTCGCAATCGAATCTTCTAACTTTGGAGGCTCCGATTGTCCTCTACAGTCACGATTTACACCATTGAGTCCCACTACCTCCAAATCTTCTCAGAAGTTCTTCCTTTGTGTAGGTCGAATCAAAATTTGACGGCGTATAGCTGATTGCTCTTCTTCCGTTCTTCGTGTTAGGTACCCGAAACCGCCGTTGGCTAGAATATATAAGGCCGCCTCCTCGCGCCATCCTCGCGTTCCCATTTCGAAATCAACCCAACCGCCGGACAGAACCACCGCACTTACCGGAGCAAGCGGCAGCAAGGCGAGCTCCCCTGCAGCTGCAGCCTGCAGGTTGGTTCTTGTGCTCGTGTACTCTGTTTCAAGAAACAGGGGATCGATGGAGGAGGTGGCGGCGGCCGCGTGGTGGTGGTCATCGTGGTGGGCGGTGGCCGTGGCGGGGACAGCGGCGTGCCTGCTGCTGCACGTGGCGACGAGGGTGGTTGACGCGCTGTGGTGGCGACCGAGGCGGCTGGAGGCGCACTTCGCGCGGCAGGGGGTGCGCAGCCCGCCGTACCGATTCCTCGTCGGCAGCGTGAGGGAGATGGTGGCGCTCATGGCGGAGGCCACCGCCAAGCCCATGGCGCCGGCCGCCGCGCACAACGTGCTCCCCAGGGTGCTCGCTTTCTACCACTACTGGAGGAAGATCTACGGTACGGACGCGCGTGTTTTATTAGTTTTGTACGGACATTGAGCTGTGTTGTGATCGATGGAAGGATTAATGGCGGTCGCGGTGGCGCAGGGCCGACGTTCTTGATATGGTTCGGGCCGACGCCGCGACTGACGGTAGCGGAGCCGGAGCTCGTGCGGGAGATCTTCCTTACGCGCGCGGAGGCGTTCGACCGCTACGAGGTGCACCCTGTCGTCCGGCAGCTAGAGGGCAACGGCCTCGTCAGCCTCCACGGCGACAAGTGGGCTCTCCACCGCCGCGTCCTCACGCCTGGCTTCTACCCCGACAACCTCAACGTACCAGCGCAACGCCTGCTTGCTCTGATTATTAAAGGCCGGCGCGCATGCAGCGACTGATGCGGCGTCGTGTTCTCTCCCTGCAGCGGCTGGTTCCGCATGTCTCCAGGTCTGTGGCGGCACTGGCAGAGAGGTGGCGCGCGATGGCGTGCGCCGCCGTCGGAGGCGAGGTGGAGGTGGACGTGGCGGAGTGGTTCCAGGCGGTGGCCGAGGAGGCTATCACCCGCGCCACGTTAGGCCGGAGCTATGACTCCGGCCGCGTCGTGTTCCGCATGCAGGCCCGCCTCATGTCCTTCGCCTCCGAGGCCTTCCGCAAGGTGCTCGTCCCAGGATACAGGTACGCCATGAACAAGCTTAATGATTCGCCATTTCGCCTGACTTGTTAACTCATGATTTGTGCCGGAATTCGATTGAGCAGGTTCTTGCCAACGAAGAAGAACCGGCTGTCGTGGGGACTGGACAGGGAGATCAGGCGCGGCCTAGTCCGGCTTATCGGCCGGCGCAGCGGCAACGACGACGAGGAAGACGAAACCGAGCTCAAAGACAAGGACGACGGCTTCCGTGACTTGCTCGGGCTGATGATTAATGCCGGCGTGAATAAGAAGACGATGCCGGTGGAGGACATGGTGGAGGAGTGCAAGACCTTCTTCTTCGCCGGCAAGCAGACGACCACCAACCTTCTCACCTGGGTCACCGTGCTGCTCGCCATGCACCCGGACTGGCAGGACCGCGCCCGCCATGAGGTCCTCACCGTCTGCGGCGACGCCGGCGAGCTCCCTGCCAAGGAGCACCTCCCCAAGCTCAAAACGGTACACACATCCAACTACCCAAAAGTACCCAACAATCAAACATCGAGGGGTATTTTCGGTAACTCCCCACCGGCAAAAGTCTCACCTTGTTCGTTTTTTCCCTGTCGTCTTCCAGCTCGGGATGATCCTGAACGAGACATTGAGGCTGTACCCGCCGGCGGTGGCCACCATCCGCCGAACCAAGGTCGACGTCACCCTCAGCGACGGTCTCTCTATCCCGCATGACACGGAGCTCCTCGTCCCGATCATGGCGATCCACCACGACGCCAGGTTCTGGGGCGCCGACGCCGCGCAGTTCAACCCAGCCCGGTTCGCCGGCGGCGCCGCCAGGGCGGCAAAGCACCCGCTCGCCTTCATACCTTTCGGCCTCGGGTCCCGGATGTGCATCGGCCAGAACCTTGCCCTCCTCGAGGCGAAGCTCACCATGGCCATCCTCCTCCAGCGCTTCGACCTCAAGCTCTCACCCAACTACGTGCACGCGCCGACGGTGCTGATGCTGCTCTACCCGCAGTACGGCGCGCCGGTGATCTTCCGGCCTCGTCAATCTCCGCCATCCGATTAGAGGCAGCAGCTGTAGTGGTAGACTGGTCACTGGTAGTGGAGCAGTAGAGCTGCTTAGTGCTTACTGCTTACTGCTTAGCTAGGTAGGAAATGAAGTGAAATGACAGAAAAGCCCCTGTCCTGACCGGTTTGTGTGCATAGTGTCATAGTGACATAGAAACGGCCAAGAAACAACTACAAAAGCTCTGTGAGTCTATGCCTCTGTCCCCTCCTGCCACTGCTTTTGGGGTGGCCGGATACCCAAATTGACCTCGCTAACAGACTAGATAGTAGAGATCAGATCACAACTTTTTCTTTAAGGATTTGATGGGTCAGAAGTCAGCAGAGAACGAACACACACTCGTCCGCGCTTCGGTTGCTTCCATTTGTTCTCTTCTCCTTTCCATGATTCTAGTGTGCATGTATGGATGTACAGGTTTGCTTTTTTTTAATTCCAGACACCCAGGCATTTACATGCAAAGAGAATTTGCAGCTACACGCTGTTGTGTTGGCGATTCGTCGAGTCGAATATCTATCGGAAGCATGCTGCGTACGTATATGGGTATACGCGAGCTGCATACATACGAGGCTGACCCGCTGGGCGCTGCCATGACCGGTGAAATGCACCGGCGGGCAGAGTAGTCACGGACCGGACGGCCGGCCGCTGCCATGACCGGTGAAATGCACCGGCGGGCAGAGTAGTCACGGACCGGACGGCCGGCAGCCTTTCGGTCAGATGATGAGATGAAGCAGCAGATCAGCCGGATGGCGCCGGCGGCCCCAGATAAGCAGACGGGACGGGACGACGCGGGCGCGACAGGGAGGCATCAGGCCGCAGGCGTAGGCCGGTCGATCGGGCAGATCGGGGCGGGCCGGCGGGCGCTGCTTCTGCCGCGGTGACGCCTCTGATGCGACGGGGGCGGGCGGGGAAACGGACGCAGCGGGGTGGGGCGCGCGGGAGCGGGAGCGGGACACGCGCCGTGTTGGTGGCCCGCCGTGTCCGGGAGGCGGGAGGCGGGGTGGCGCCCCCGCGTGCGGCGTGCCGCCCTGCCCGCCGCAGCGGGCCGCGAGCGCCGAGCGCGCATGTGTTGCTGGTGCGGCGAGCGAGGGGAGGGGCGAAACCAGCGCTCGGGGAAAGGCGGGCGGGGGTCGATCTCGCCGGCCGGGCGCATCCGCGCGTCCACCGTCGTGTGACGGACTGACGGCTTAGTCTGGCTCGGTCGGTAGAGCGCGGCATGCGTGCACTATTGCACAGCACGGTGTTGATGCCTGGATGAGCACGCACGAGGCGGGACGGAGGGGAAGACGCCACTAACTATAAGCGTTTGGTTAAGATGTAGGTTCCGAAAAATTGTTGTAAATGTTGTGAAAAAACTGTTATAAGTTGTGAATTGTAGAAAAAAAATGTTTGGTTAAAATAGTTGTGGATTTATATTTTAATAGTTTATGATGTTTAGTTATATTATTAATGTATAATTTTACACGTAAATCGTTCTAATCATGAATTTTTATAATGTTTATTGTTAAAATTATATATTATTAAATTACACTAAAATGATATATTTTACTAAAATTTTATTTTTTTTTTCAAATTTTACATGAACTGATATGTTTTAATAGCATGGTAGGTAATATTCATTCAAAGCTGAACTGAGAAGTTATGAAATCTGAGTTATAGTATTTTTTAAATTTATACTACGAAAATCTACATATTCTAAAAACGTTAGGTGACCAAAAGAACTATTTAATTTAAATTCCAGCCTTCGAGCTAGGAAACTGATTCAAAAATATGAACTAAATAGACCCTAAAGATCACAAATGACTCAACGGTTGTAAATTTATGTTTAGATTTGTGTCAATTTCGTGCGCTTAGATATCATTTAGTATTAAATTGCTTAGATATCATTTAGTATTAAATTGATACTGAAATTGATGTGTGCGTGTGTGCGTTCATGTTTTTAGACACAAAGATCTCATAATGTTCTTTGATGGAGTGTGAGGGTAACATCTATGCATTTTAGTCGCACCTGTCAAAGTGCAAGAAACTTATGTTTCTTTGGTTTAGGAGCGAGGATGGATAGAATGATTCCATCCATGGATTTAGGGATGCAATGATATGTTTGAGGTGTTTAATTGGATGGATGAGATGAGATAATTTTTTGTTTGGTTAGATGTATACAACTTGAATGAGATAAGGTTAAATTTAGTAAGACCCACTTATCAAATATATTTTTTTACAAAAATATAATCATACGAGATCTTATTTTATAGATTAAATTATAATCAATACAATGATGTAATTAGATCGTAATTTGAATAAATAATTTGGGAGTAAAAATCATTTGAATATTTATAAACGAAAAATTAATCGTGTAATAAATAATTAAGAGACGACACGTCATCTCATCCAATATTGGATGATCTCATCCAGAAAAATTTCCGGAATCTTTTCATTCAGCATATTAAAGGAATATTCCTCTCGATGACCATTTCATCCACCTTCGCCCTCCAACCAAACAGCTGACTGGATGAGATGACCCTATCCCATCCAGAGATATCCAGCGAACCGAACGCACCTTAGGGCATGTACAACCCTGAAACGGCGGAACAGTTTTCAAAGTACACGAGACAACAAAGAAACTGCATGGTACAAACCTAAGCCCCTAAATCATAAATGCAGCTAAGAGACAACGTGTATGGAGAATCGTGTAGAGACGGGCTCTTCGCGAAGAACCCATCTCTTATATTTTTTCAATTAACCCCTTAGAGACCTCTCAAAAGACCATCTATTAAATGAGGTTGTACACGCCCTTACGTATTCTTGTGTACAAAAGCACCGGAACAAAGAGCAAATGGAAGCATGTTAGTAAATAAATATTTGGCTCTATTTACGATACCCCAAGTTAAAAATTAAAACTAATATAGCCCGTTGATTAATTATATTTAAAATAAATAATTAAAAATAAAAATTGGCTAACATTATAGAAAACAATCTATTTCGCATAGAAAATTTGTTAATTATTTTCTTTTTTAGTATATGCAATAATTAATATGATAACATATAAAGAAAAAAATTAATTGTTAATGAACCCATATATATTAAAGGAAGTTTATATGATATATTACTCCTAAGGGATAATAGATTATCGATATCAAATTTGAGTTATTGAATCATACAAATTAGATGATCCGTCAAATTTGGTGCACCATAAAAATTCTCTAAATATATAGGGCGTATGGGCTCTAGGTAGCTGCATCAAGCAACAGGGGACTACCACTTCCGTTGGCACGTAGGTTGCTAAAAGATGGACGGTTCCAAGATTGCAGTGGCCGTCATTATCCGCATGCCACTAACATCCAGCCGCTCAAGTAGAAGCTACTCACTAGACAGATGCAGAGAAGTACAGACATCCTTACTGCCACTGCAAACCACTGGATCAGTTGTCAGAGAAAAAATTCACTGGTCCTTCAAAGCATCAACGATTGATGGGCAGAGCATACAGCATTGCAGGCTTGCAGCCTTGCAACCTCTTGATCATCCATCCACATCTGACAAGCCCATGCAAGCAAGCATCATCTGCAATGGAATGTGAGTGCTGCAAATGCAGACAACGCAGCAAGAGATTCAGTAGTGCAGCCAAGCTGTGATGAGATGAGATGAGATGAGAATGAGATGGGCATTTGTTTCTTGTCATGTGATTTAATTCTGGTCCCCTGGAGAGGCATATGGTACAGTGGAAATTGGATATATTCTTTGTTGCTTCCTCCATGTGTGCAGCAATTGCTGCAAGTCTCTGCAATTGTTGTTCCCATGTGGCTCAATTCATCAGAGCAATGTTAATTCTCATGTAGATCAGAGAGTTTTAGGTCCATGAACCCTGATTTGATTTCCACAGTAGTATGAAAGTGTTCACCTCATTTCCTAGGATGAGTAGCTTGCTCCTTTGCTTTAAGGAACATCCAATTTATGACCAAAACATGGCATGTTTACCTTTGCAGAGACACATGCAAAAGTAACAGTGGTAGTAGCAAGGGGGGAAGCTGATGCAGTTCAGATCCAAAGTCTGAAACAAAGGGGAGTGATTGGCAAGTAGGAAGCAAGAGGTCCCTTTGCCTCCTTACAAGCAGGCACCAGCACTTATCATTCTTTGTTCAGTGCTCACTATCTGATTCTGATGTCTCCAGCAATGGCTGCACCATCACCAGCCAACAAATGCTTGGGACACATCTAATGCTTGATGTTCTTGTCAAGTTCAATGCTAGGGTCACAATTTCACTCCTAAAATTTAGGTTTGCATTGAACTTGACAAGAACATAAAGCAGAACAGTACTCTCATGAAAAATGAGCACTGCAGAACTCGGAAAACTAAGGACTGAATGAGAAACAGAACCCCTTGAATCACCGTACTACTTCCATTAAAAAATATAAGGTATATTATAATATTAATAATTAGTTACTTTCGCCGTATATCATTAACACATGTTAATATAACAATATATGAAAATAATTTCAAATGTCAATCCAACTAGGGAAACAATAATGATGAAATGTATATATGTGATTACTGGAAAGGTTTATGAAGATGTGATGAACTAACCGTCAAAATGAAGATCGAAACTATATTGTTTATTCTTTTTAATTATATTATGAGGTAGACACGTATTGATATACACAATCATGCACATGCCAATAATTTATATGATTTTAATCTTTTCAACTTTTCTCGAATACAAGGAGTTTTAAATATCTTTACACTTTTTATTTTTTTATATTTATCTTTACCAATTAAATGTTATACTTTTTACAAATAAATGGCTCAACTTTCCTAATAAAAATAAACTAGAGACAAGAAAATCATTTGAATTGATTCTCATGTATAAATTCTGAAATTTAGAATGACATCAGAGACAATACACTACTCACTCTGTCTCATAATATTGTAATCTAAAATTTAATTAATATTTTATAACACAATAAAGCAGTTAATAGGGCACATGTAGAATTAGATGGTACTAACATCATAATTGAATATGTGTACACCATGTTACTTAGAGCATCTCCATTGTAATTGCTATTTTTGACTTGCTATTCATAGCAATAGCAAGTCTCCCTATTTTAATTGCCTTGTTATTTTGTTACTCACTCCGTACTTGCTATTTGACTTACTATTTTAAGGGGTTTTCTATTTTTCTCACCAAACTTGTTACATGTAGCAAGTTGATGAGAGAAATAGCAAGCCCCCTAAAATAGCAAGTCCAATGAAGACACCTTTTGAATAATTCTTGCTATTTTTAAGGATAGCAAGTTGGATAACAATTACAATAGAGATGCTCTTACTAATTTGTTTATTAGTTTCACTTCCCTTGCTTGGTAGGCTAACTAGGGCTTTCAGATGCCCTAGATTATTGCTAATAACCTGTTCCCAAAGAACACATGCTGCCTTAACAAGAAATTAATAAATTAAAGGGGACCCTGTTATATTCCCAACTAATCCAAGTGTATTGTGTACAGTGAGTTAGACAAGATCTGGAACATGGAGAAACCCTAAAACTTGTGATGAGGTGTTTATCACTAAATTTTCAGTGGAACCAACTCAGTTGCATGATGACTATCTTCTGATCTCATTAAATTGCTGGCACATGAACAGAACAGATGAAACTTGGCTGAAACAGATGAAACTGGAAATCTGCAGCTGTCAAACCAAAAATACCATTAGCTACTTACAACCCGCAAGTAATACTTGAGTTAAAGAGAACCAAGTCAGATTCCGAAACAAACCCTTCAAATTAATTTTTTTGTAGGCAGTTTTTTTGTCTTTGGCTATTTTATTAATTTTTTCTTTGCATTTATATTGTTTTTTCTCTCTAGTTTTTGGAGGCTTGAGGAGTAAACCCCTCCAAATTTCCGATCTCTTACTATTTTGTTATTTTTAATAGACAGACAAACATAGTTTTTTTATTTAATCTCTTACTATTTTATTATTTTAATGGATGATGTTTGGAGAACAAACTCCTAGGTATTCTTTATCAGTATGATATTTGAACTATTTATATTTATGAAATTTTTTTAACATAATCATTTATTCCAAAATTTAATATATAATTTAGTATGTGTATACCAAATTATTACGTAAATTTAATAAGTATTTATCCGATTAGAAAAATATTTTTACTACATCCTGCACTGGATATATAGGCTTGTTCAGCTGATCTAAGCTACATATCCACGCAGCCATCACGCATGTATGATACGAGAGACAGGGGCCAGGAAACAACATCAACTGCTCAAAATGGACAGGTGTAACCTGCCATTGGAGCGGTGGCAACGAAAGCTACTCGCAGCTAGCTAGCAGATCAGTGCACCGGGTCCGCATGCATGCAACACAAGTAGAGATCAGAGCGGAGTAGTCGGTTCAGCTCAACTTGTTTGTTGCCAGCTGCATGCCTAGCTAGCTCTCTGCTCGCCATTGGATCTCGTGAATGCGACTGTTAGCTGCTTCCTGTTTGTAGTACTTTAATTATCCTAGCGTTTACAAAGAACGGAGCAAGATATTTTTAATGCAATCTCGCTTGTTAATGCAACAGAGAGTAGAATGTAACAATTGAGGTCTAATGGTTAGAATCAATTTCTTGAAAGATTCACTTTGTTTTATAGAAAACATGGTGTCCAAGTTTCTGCTATAGAGGATAATTATGTGCCTTATGGAAAATTAATATGGTATGCCTGGAATGGAACTGAACAAATGATACACTTTAGAAGATAAGTATATATTAGTACCATTGATCACATTAGTCGGGAACTCGATTATTGGTTTGATGAGATATATATGGAGTTGTTTTTCTTGTATGTCGGTATTCGATTCTATCAACTCATTTGTTTCTTTTGATATATAGAAGGTACGAAGACTAGTTGGGTTCTACCTTAATAACATAAAAGACATTGATTTGCTAAAACATGAATTGGAACTTGATAATTATATTGATGATATAAAATAAAATTATAGCTTCAAAGCCCTATAGAACCCCGTTAACCTCTTAGTTAAGTTTGTTAAAACAAGAAGGGATAAAGCATCTGATACGATTTATTTTCTCAAATTAGTATTGCTTCTACCGACCGGTGGCGTTGTCAAGTATTACTAGTAAGTGTTCTGTGATTTGTGATGGGTTTATTTTATTGCTACGATGATAAGAAAATTTTTAGCATACGCAAAATTTATAGTTTTATATGAATTTTCAGAAATCCAAGGATCTTTGCACAAAATTCTTAGTTTCTATGAAAAAATACATAAATTAAAGTACTGAAATGTAAAAAATACAATTTTCTTTTTCTTTTTCTTTTTTCTTTTTTTTTTAATTCCTGTGCATTTCTTCATGTATGCATGCGGGCGGGGGCGCGGGGCGGGCGAGCGCACAGAGAGGCGGTTGAAGGGAGCAGAGGGAAAACACAGACTGAATCTACCGACGATTCTCACGTTTTATAACAGTAGAAATTATGTTGTACCCTTAAATAAAATTCTACATCCACCACTTAACTTGGCTTGGCAGGGAGCATTCCCTGCCTAGCATCAGGAGTTCAGCACAAACACACAATCATGCAGTGGTGGTGGCAGAGAAAGCATACCGGATACCGCATCTCGCATCAATGCGAGCTAGCAGCGTTTGCTATGCTTTTGTTCAGTGCTCGGAATCATCAGCCACGGCGCCATCCCCTGCCTGCCCATGCAGTGCAAATGCATGCAGCATAAGCGTCCAGTCCAGCAGCAGCCGCTGCACTGCAAGTCGGCGAGGGGTTCGTTGCGCTGGTCGCATGCAGCAGCGGCGTACAGGGCCATTTATGCAGGTCGTCTCGCCGTCGGAGCGCCGGCCCACTGGTGTCTGGTCCCCTCTCGCCGAGTCGCCGGTCGAGCCGCTGTCGCCTGACGTCGCGTCGTCTGCTTGCATTGTCATTTGTCCCCAAGCTCGATCTCCATCAAGCCTGCACGAGCAAACAGCTAGCTAGCACGGCGTGGAGAATCTACGAGCCCATTACATTAAAAGTGGCCTGGATCGAGCTCATTGATTCCACGGCGCAGAGAGCAGAATCTTGCATGGACCGAACAGGATGGCTCTCTGCCCTCGAATCGTTTGGCTTATTGCAGGAGTCGTCAGTACAAAGCTCCTGGCTTGCCTTCAGTGGAAACTTGATGTGTCTGTGTGGTCTGATCCACTCTACTATATTATCACCCAAGTAGAGCCATAAAAAAATGCATCAACTAATCATGACTGAGCTAGAAGAAAAAATTCTCCAGAAACTTACTTATCACTTGTAACTCTAATGTAGAGAAGCTTAGAGTAGAGATGAAGGTTATGACAAGCACATTTCTGAATTTTTGTAGTTTACTAGTGTTGATTAATCTCAGGATTATGAGTACGAGTATTTGTCATTCTGGTAGTGCTACTCTTCTCTGTGCACACGTAACCAACGAATGCCATGCTTAACTCCCAAATCACACTGGATTATAACTTTAAACCTGACGAAATTCAGACTTTCAGAACGAGATGAATCTTTTCAAATGTGGCACGAGAACAGAAGACTCGCAGCGTGGAAACGCTGAAAAAAAAGCCCAATGGATGAGCCCGAACCAAATTTCGAGAGGGCCCTTATGCGATCTGGACCGCTCAGAATTGATCGGACGGTTAGATGAGCCCAAGGTTTAGGTCGCTACATTGGTGGCGATCCAAATTTCGGTGGTATAAACAGAAATACAGAACAAAGATAAGGGCATTATGAGAAAAGTAGCACCATGTGTCAACATCCTTCAATCATGGCCGCCTAAGATTGATCGGACGGTCAGACGAGCCCGATGGTTTTAACGGCAATGTAACTGAGGGGTCTCCTTGCAAAACAACCAACGTCTCACGGGCCACGGCTTACTCGCAGGGCCCACTCGTCAGCATCTGCCGCCGAAGGAAGCAGAAATTACTCTTTACTTAGGTATTAAAATGAAGTGGAAATTTCTGTCGGTTCCACGAAAAAATGAAAACGGAAATGACATGTTTGGATCCTGGGTATTGGGTATAGAATTAAAGAATTGAAATTCAATTCCATGAGGATGGTTGTTTGGGCTACCGTGAAATTAAAATTATCAAATCGGATCTAGAATTCAACCAGGAATTTATAGTTCTGCCTAATTCCTCATCAAGCTTGTTTTTATAGCTAATATTTTCTTGTATTAATGGAATTGATTCCATACTTTGATCAACCAAACAAGTTTGGGAAGTAGTTCTCGTATTTAAATTCTATGGAATGCCCAAACATAAATATTAGATTTTAATTAAATTCCACACAATTTAATGTTTTATAGAATTTGAAATGAATTCTAATTCTATTCAATATCTGGGATCCAAACAAGGTCACAGGGTTATTCGGAAATGGATATGGAATAACCTAGAGGAAACAAATTTTTTAAATGGAAACAGAAACATAACACTGATTTCTGATAAAGCGGATATGGAAACGGAATATTCCACATAACAAAAATAGAAAGTTTATATTTTCACAGTTTTTCTACTTCACTATACAGAATATCATCTTTTACTTTTCACATTATATAAAAATTTAAACTATATTCTATTCATAAATATTAAACAATTTAATTTAAATTAATATATATTTATTTGCTAAAAAATAATATATAATCATTAAAACTAAAATAAAACTTATTTTTTACTTTATTATTTGTATTTATCATTTATTAATATGTGTGTAAATTGAACCTATTTATTGGTTTATCATACTTTTTCATATATTAAGGATTTTTTATAATTCTAATATATATTCGGTTCCATATTCGTATCCGTTCCTTTATGAGCTCCTCTTCGGGTGAGTAATTATTTTCAGTTAGAACCATATAATTTGATTCTATTGATTTGTTCATATAGAAATTACTGTTTGATTCTGTTGATCCGCTGCAACACATGGATGTGATCATTCAGTATCACAAGAGTGGCATATTGGAAACCATGTAATTATCCAATTGCACGTAATTGACATAAGAAAATTTCTTGAATTTTAAATGAATATTTGGTATGGCTGGAATATTTTGAAGTCTCTATTTGTGATCATTTAAGCCTAATAAGATAAAATAAGCAAACTCAAAAACAATGGTTCACATCCTTGTAGTTTCATAGTGCAATGATATATGTTCATCTTTGTTGAAGTAATTCTGTAATTTGTACTATTTCTGTTCGGCACTTTAGCTATAAATTTTAGTTTTCCATGTAGTAATTGATTTTTTAATTGTGTTCAGCTAAAAGATATAGTTTACCATAAAGATTGTTAAAATTGCTTGTGTTGTATGTGTATATGTGTAGAAATGGAACTTTCTCGTGCAGCGGTGGAAGTTATCATGTATGACCCTAAAGGAGGTGATAGAAATTCATCAATTGCATCAAGTGACGCTGCAACAACTTTGTCAAGTACTCTAGATATTTCTGCCCTAGCTAAGAAGGTTATAGCAGAACTTCTGCTGGATCTTGCTGCCAAAGCTGTTGACTCTAGAATAAAGCTCGATCTCAAGACCCAAGATAGAAGTATGTGTAGTGGCTAGATCCTACTAAGAAAGACTTCGTGCATTCCATCTTTTATAAGAAGGTAGTCCCTTCTAGAATAAAAGATTCAAGTAGTACCTTGTAGGGGGTTTGGTGATACAATGAAATGGCCAAAAGTTCCTGAATTAGTTAGGAAAGAGATGCATGCCTACCTAAAAAAGAATTCAAGAACTGCGATGGATATATCTAAAGAAGGTGAAGAACGTGCAAATGAAGAGGAACATACCGCTCAAGATGAATCTATAAGTGGATCAATACAAGTTCTAAGACAAAAGTTAAGAATGCAAAGAAGAGGGTTGCTCTACCATTACTTCCTTTGTTCTTTCTTCTCCACCAAAACCATAAACTCAAAAAATTTCTAAGTCAATGAGTTCCATGCTTTGCAAGTAACTAGAATAAGTAATTGCCGAGAGACATAAATATAAGACTTCTCACCCAACTCTTGAGCATTGTACAAAGAAAGATAAGGAAGCCAAACAAATTGTTGATGACCATGTTGATGATTTCTTTTATGAGAATTTTATGAGAATGGCATACCATTTAATGTCATTAACTCAAGAAGCTGAGAGGTTATGCTTGAGTCATTTGGGCAATATGGTCCTACGTACCACTCACCAACATAAGCATGATATTATGAGTCTGCTGCTTGAAATGGCTATGAATAGAACAATTGAACTAAGAAAGAAACATGAAGGCTCTTGGAAGGAATATGGTTGCACACTTATGTCTGATGGGTGGATAGACATAAGCCATCATCATCTCATCAGTTTTCTTATTAATAGTCCAATAGGGACCTTCTTTCTACGCTTTGTTGATGCTTCAAGTGAGATAGTGGATGCACAGACGTTGGTAGACTTGTTGGATAAGCAAATTGAGAAGGTTGGGAAGGAGTATGTGGTGCAAATTGTCACAGATAGTGGAGCAAACTTCAAGGCAGTGGGGAGGATTATAATGGAGAGGATCCCCCATTTATTTTTGGACACCTTGTGCTGCCCATCGTTTGGACTTATTGTTGGAGGATATTGGAAAAATCAAGGAATTCAACACTTGCATCAATATGGCAAAAAAGTCGTGTAGATCTTGTGGAGATAATATATGTGGAGATCTTGTGAGGCTAGCTATGTGTTGACGCCAAGATTTGGTGAAGCCCAGGCCAACTAAGTGTGCCACACGATCAATAAAAGTCAAAGAAGATCCAGTCAAAGATGGTAAATGAAGCCCGTCCATGCTGTTATAATATGACCGGATGCAAAGCAGCCGATGGGAATAAAGATAAGAAGAAGATGAAGATTATCTAGAATCGGTTAAGATAAGATTCTTGGACGGCAAGTCTCCGAACTATAAATATGTACCTTTTAGTTAGGTTTAAACACACATCTTTATCAAACAACTACTCAACGTATCGCTGAGGAGCCATGCTGAATAGCGTGGGCCTCATGGCTCCATATGTGATGAGTCATTGTCAACGATAGTCAAAGAGGACTGAAGAAGAGAGGAGATCTGCTGTTTCATGGGCTAGCGTGTGACTCAGGTACACGGGCAGCGAGCGACGGTCGGGCTGAGAGAGCTGCGAAGTCGGGCTTGCCCAATCCGGGTAGATGGGCCAGAAGCAGTAGAAGACCCACTGGGCTGTTGACCAGGATTGACTCAGGTACACGGGCGGTGAGTGATTGCCGGGCTGAGAGAGCTGCAGAATCGGGCCGGCCCAATCCGGGTACCTGGTGCAAAGTCGGTGGAGGCTTTGTCAGTTTCAGCGCAAAACTGACAACCGTTGATCTTGTATCAGACTGTCCAGAAGAGAAGTCGTAGTCACTACGAAAGCTTAGCTTCCGGATAATTCATCTGTATCTCTAGGCCCACAGTCAGTCAGTCGTGTCTGTAAAAATTCCTAAGGGCAGTTGAGTCTTTTCCTTTATTTTTAGCGTCTGTAAAAACCCTAAGGGGCTGATGGAATATTCTAGGCCATTGGGCAGCCTATAAATAGGGCCCCAATCCCTAGGGTTGGACTACCCTTCCAGAATTTACTTTTCAATCATTTGGGTCATTTTGTTCCTGCGTGTTTGTCTCTCTCCCTGCTGTGCACCGCCAGGCTTCCTCTCACGCCATTACTGCATCTTTGCTGTTCATCTTATTGCTGTGAAGCTTTATTTCCTGTTGATTTCCTTCGGTGTGCAGTGTTTGTTTTGAGGAGTAAATGCTTCGGTTTACATGCTGCAACCTGATTTTATTTGGGAACAGAAGCTTCTCTGTTGCGTCGTTTTTGTTCTTCCGTGAGTACTAGTCCTTGTGCACTATTGCAAGTAGTACTACTACACTGTAGCAACAATACACTAGTACTCAGGCTTTGCTTTTTCTGCGTAGCTTTTTGATCGAGGCGAACAAGACTGAATACCTTTTCTGGCTGTTTCTAGCGAAGCCCCTTCTCTATGTTCGAAGTCCCTCAGCTCCGTGAGGCAGGCTTCGATCTAACATTTTCGAGGGCTTCGTTTTTCGATTTCACTCTGTGCTGTTAACTTCGAAGTATGGTTTTGTGCTGTCTGTTGGCTTAACACACTTCGACAACCTTTGCGAAGGTATTCTCTGTTTTGAGCTGTTCGAAGTTGATACTTTGACAGGCTTCGAAATTGGCTTCGAAGCTAGTCTCTCTGATAGACTTCGCTCGGGGTTTGCAGCTGTCTGTTTCGAAGATCTAAATGTGTTAGTTCGAAGGTTGGTTTCTTTCGAAGGTAGAGTGTAGGCTTAGAATTTGGTTTCTCTGTCGTGTGACAGGCTTCGCTACTCCTTCGAAGGTTGTCTTTCTGTGCGTAGTGTTCGAAGCTCTGTTCGAAGGTTGTACTTCGAAGTACTCTGTTCGAAGCAAGCTTCGTTACCCTCGTACGTTGCTTCGAAGCATACTTCGCTTTTTCCACTTGAGCTAGGCTAGACCAATTCAACCTTCGGCTCGTATCTGTCAACCTTCAACACGTCTTCATCAACCATCTCCGAAGCAGGCTTCGACCAGCGAAGCAGGCTTCGACCACCGAAGCAGACCTCGACCGGCGAAGCAGGCTTCGCCAAGATCCGAACAGGAGACAGATTTGAACAGTAACTTCTCTTCTCATTCATAGTGCACTTAGATGGTTGTTACTGAGAAGTTTATCTTGCCTTGTCTCGTGTCCTCTTTTCATCTGTCTATTAGCACTGCATTGACATTTCTCTGTTTATCAACAGTTGCTTCTAGGCTAGATACCTTTAGACTTAGGCGATAAGTTCTTTCTATGTTGTTTAGTCTTTAGAGGTGCGTTGGGTATTGGGAGCAGGCCATTGATTCGAAAGAATTTTTAGGCGCCCATTCACCCCCCCCTCTGGTCGCTACTTTCGGTCCTACAAGTGGTATCAGAGCCTGATTAGGTTTTTTCCGTACCTTAACTGGTTCTAAACCCCAGTAGTGATCATGACTTCTCCTGGCAAGGTCCCGTCCTTGGAAGCCTATGGCTATAACTATTGGAAGACTCGCATGCGAGCCTATCTCATGAGCTAGGGTTCGGACATTTGGGACATTTGCGTTCACACCACGTTTGTCATATTGCTAGTCACTGAGCATGGTGCTGCTGGTATCATTGCTCAGCATCTGAGCAATAGTAAGGCTGTGAACATTCTTTTCTCTGGTTTAGGTCCCACTGAGTTTGAGCGTGTGAGCCATCTCTCCACTACGAGAGAGATCTGGGCTACCCTCAAGGCACACCATGAGGGAACAATACAGGTCAAGGCTCGACTCTATTAGACCTACCGACGTGAATATGAGAATTTCACACAGAAGCCGGGTGAATCTGTTGAGGCTTTGTTTGGTCATTTTCAGTCGATCATAAACAAGCTTCGGGACAACAAGGCTGAGGGTGCTCAGTTAGTCTCAGATCATGAGAAGGCGCTCAAGGTTCTTCATACCTTGGACCCAAAGATCTGGGAGATCAAGGTATATTCTATCGTTGAGAGCACTTCTTACGACACTTTGACCATTTCTGAGTTGTTTAGCAAGCTGAAGGCCACTGAGGTTGATATCCAGCTGAGATCAAATCTCACTGGTTCAGGATCAAAGTCCTTGGCCCTTGCTACACCTTCTGTTGATCCTTCCTCTGTGAGCTATGCTGGGTTCTCCTTGATGTCTATCACTGAGGACCAACTTGAGTCTTTGGGAGATGATTGTGTCTTTTTAACAACCGGGTGCATCGTGTTTATGACAAGAGAATGTTCAAAAGACACGGCACAAAATCCGGGTGCTTTGAGTGTGGTGATCCAGGACACTTCATTGCCGACTGCCCCAAGCGCAATGGCTACAAGAAGGGAACCGGTGGTGGCTTCCACGACTCCGGCAAGCACGAGAGCTCTTTCTTCAACAAGGGCAAGCCGAAGACAAGATTCTTCAAGAAGGCCCTGAAGGACTACCGGCGCGAGAACAAGAAGCGCGATAAGGCCTTCTTCGCTGAGATGGAGAAGAGCTACTCCAAGCAGTCCACGTCTTCTTCCTCTTCATCGAGCTCAAGCGATGAGGAGATCATCATCAAGAAGGGGAAGGACAAGGACGATCCAGCGGGCCTTTGCTTCATGGCCTTCGAGGATAGACCGAAGAGCCGCTCACATCAGCGCCGAAGATCCCGCAAGAGCTTCTGCTCAATGGCTCTTGGGGATAAGGAAGAAAAGAGCTCATCCGATGACTCCGACGACGACTACAACAAGGTATCATCCTATGAACGCGAAATTGTTGATTTACTTGAGAGCAATCGTCAGGAGTTGAAATATCGGGAAAAACTGCTTAGGGGGGCCAAGAGGAGGATAGGTGAGTTAGAGAGTGAGCTTGCCGTAGCCAACGGCAGAATTGAGAGTCTATCATCTTCCCCTTGCTTGGGTGATAGCAGTGAGTGCCCGAAGTGTGAGGTGCTTCTGTGTGACCTGTCGACTTTGAAGTCCAGGTACACAGAAAGGGTTGATGAGAGGGACGCTTTGGCCACTGAGCTTGAAAGCGCTTAGCTGGAGCTGAAATATGCTCAAGCCATTGTCGCCGCACCCTGTGTTGATTGCCCATCTCATCTAGCTGCCTTAGCTGAGCTGAAATCCAAGGGCGATGAGCATTTGGGTGATTTGGAGAGGTTGAGAGCTGAGCTTGCTCAGACTAGGCTAGAGCTTGAGACACTATTAGTTCCACCCACTGTCTTTGAGAACTGTCTGTCTCTTAGAATGGAATTAATCAAGCTGAAAGCCGAAAAGTCTGTCCAAGTAGAGAGTGAGTGTGAGACCTGCTTGTCTCAGGTGGAGGTTCTAGCTTCCTTGAGAGAGGAGCTAGCTAATTCTCAGAATGAGAACTTTTACCTCCGTTCTATCCTTAGTTGGATCAGTGCCAGAGGGCCACAACTCGGCATGATGATCCAGCAGTTCAAGAGGCAGGATGGGTTGGGGTAGGCTACACCTACACCAAGGCTGACTTTGAGAGTGCCATTAGCCTGGGCAGTGGAGTGGAGTAAAATGACTCCTGAGCAGAGATACCCCAAGACTCACTCCACTGAGTCCTTCCAGGCTTGTCAGCCCAAGGATGGAGTGATCCATGAACAACCCAAAGCTCCACCCAAGAAGCCCATCTGGGTTCCAAAGCCCAAACACCTCCGCACTTCTCTTGACTCTCTTCCTGGACCCTCTCAACCCAAGAAGACCACACTGAACACCACCAAGCCCGAGAATCCTAAACCTCAACCACATCCCAAGAAGCCCACCTATCATTGTGAGTATTGTTAGAGAGACGGGCATCTTGCGGAGTTTTACTTCAGGAGGAAGCGGGTTGAGAGAGCAGAGAGAGCTCGTGGTGATCAGGAGCAGTTCTACCAGCAGGGTGGTAGACTGCGGGTTCCTCGACGCGGGGAGAGGCTGAAGGCAAGGCCGCGTCGTGTAGGTGGTGGTAGGGGAGACAGATTTCATGCCCGTGCTCCAGATGGTGGTGTTCGTTCCGGCAGAGCTCCAGGTCATGTTGGCTACGGTCCTGGACCTCGTGGCCGAGGCTTTAGGCAGAACCGAGGACCGCGCTTTGAGCCGCGTTTTGGTCCGAACTCTCATGATGATTTCTGCTTTTCGTCTTTTGAGCAGATGGCTCGACACTGGTTTAGCTCTTTTGCTAAACTTGGTGCCAGACCATATTGCTCCCACTTACAGCCACTGATTGTGCAGGATCAGGGACTGGAGGACGTTTGGATCATGGACTCAGGATGTTCTCGCCACATGACGGGACATCGCAGATGGTTCTCCAGTCTCACTCCCCCGAGCTCCAAGGAGTACATCACATTCGGGAACAGTGGTCAAGGGAAAGTAAGTGGCATTGGCTCAATTCGCATTTCAGATCATTTCTCATTGAAGAATGTTGCTTTGGTTAAAAATTTGAACTTTAACTTGATTTCTATTTCGCAACTTCTTGAGGATGGTTTGGAAGTGCGTTTTAAGAAGGGCATTTCTTCTGTGTTTGATTCTAGAGGGTCTTTGATTTGCCAGATCTTACCATTTGATAAAGTTTTTCGAATTGACTTCTCTAGCTCTTTTGGCCCTTCTCACTGTTTGATTGCTAGATCCTCCTCTGAGCTCTGGAAGTGACATAGGAGGTTAGGTCATTTGAGTTTTGATCTGCTAGTCAGGTTGAGCTCTATGGACCTCATCCGAGGATTGCCCAAGCTTAAGATGGAGAAAGATCTAGTTTGTCATCCCTATCGTCATGGGAAAATGGTTGCCGCTTCTCACTCACTTGTGACTCAGGTGATGACTTCATATCCGGGCGAGCTTTTACACTTGGACATTGTTGGTCCAGCTCGGGTATGTTCAGTCAGTGGAAAGTGGTACGCACTTGTCATTGTTGACGACTTTTCTCGATTCTCGTGGGTTTTCTTTTTGGAGTCTAAGGATGAAACATTTCAGTTTGTTCATGACCTGATTTTGAAGCTGAAGAATGAGAACAATGGTTAGATGCGAGCAATTCGCTCCAACAACGGCTCTGAGTTCAAGAACTCTCAGTTCGTCAGCTTCTGTAGTGATCAGGGTCTAGACCATCAGTTTTTGTTCTCCTTACACTCCCCCACAGAATGGCGTTGTGGAACGAAAGAACTGCACGCTAGTCGAGATGGCCAGGACGATGCTCGATGAGCACAAGACTCCTAGGTGTTTTTGGGCTGAAGCCATGAACACGGCTTGCTATCTGGCCAATCGCATTTTTCTTAGAGCTTACCTAGGTAAGACCTCATATGAGTTGTGATTTGGCAGACAAGCCCAAGGTGAGCCACTTGCGAGCGTTTGGCTGCAAGTGCTTTGTGCTCAAGAAGGGAGGGCATTTGGACAAGTTTGAGTCTCGTTGCTGGGACGGTGTTTTTCTTGGTTACGCTTTGCATTCTCGAGGCTTCCGTGTTTGGAACCTCGACTCCCAGCAGCTTGTCGAGACTTGCGAAGTTTCATTTGACGAGTCCTTGCCTTCTTTAACTCCTTCTTTTGAGCTTTCTGGGGATGATGAGCTCGGAGAGTCCATCTTCGAGGAAGATGAGGATACTCCAGCTGCTGATGAGGGTGGGCCTTCTGCACCCCCAGGCAGAGCCCACACATTCTGAGACTTCGACTGAGGATGAGGGCGGACCTCTGATCACTTCTTCCACTTCGATCGAGCCCCCTCAGTCGAGTCCAGAGGTGCCAGCTGCTGAACTCCGGTGAGGTGACTTCAGATCACCAGGGAACCCGAGCAGTTCAGCGTGATCACCCCTCAGAGCTCATCATCGGTGATTTGACTGAGAGAACTTTGCGTTCATCTACCTCTCTTGTTGTGTTTGCTGAATCTGCTTTTGTTGCATCTTTTGAGCCCAGAGATGTTTCTCATGCTCTTTCTGATTCAAATTGGATTAATGCTATGCAAGAAGAGCTTGAGAATTTTGTCCGTAATCGGGTTTGGACACTAGTTGAGCCGCCACCGGGATACAACCCCATAGGAACCAAGTGGGTGTTCAAGAACAAACAAGGTGAAGATGGGGTTGTGGTGCGCAACAAAGCTCGACTAGTTGCCCAGGGTTTTTGCCAAAAAGAGGGTATTGACTTTGAAGAAACCTTCACTCCTGTTGCCCGTCTTGAGTCCATTCGATTCTCTTAGCTTTTGCCGCTTCGAAGGGTTTTAAGCTTTTTCAAATGGACGTTAAGAGTGCTTTTCTGAAACGGGTTCATAGATACCTTTAGACTTAGGCGATCTGTTCTTTCTGTGCTGTTTAGTCTTTAGAGTTGCGTTGGGTATTGGGAGCAGGCCATTGATTCGAAAGAATTTTTAGGCACCCATTCACCCCCCCTCTGGTCGCTACTTTCGGTCCTACAATCGCCACCCTTGTCTTCTAAGGTTAATCCCGGTGGGATTCGACATTTAAAGCTGAGCTGCATCATTTCGATCTCCGGCGAAGAGGTGAGTCCCGCCACCCCGACAACCATATCGATTAGGTCAATATCCTCACGACTACATCAATTTGATATCTTGAGGTGAACGTCAAAACAGTACGATCGCCGATTATCCTCGGTGTATTAGCTAGGTCTAAAGCTGCATCAGATTGATCTCTTAGATCGATGTGATCTAGATGTGATAGTTTGAGGCTTCATCGGTTAGGTCTGACATATCTTGCTATTGTATCTCTTTCATGTTGTATATCGTTCATATAAATAAAGCATGCCCGATACTTTGACATATTATTAAGATTATCATGACTAGCTACTCTCTTGGTTAGATCCAATCTAGTTATTGTGATGATTTTTATGATATAGACATGTTATCTGGCCCATTTTATTTATTTCTATTAGAGTACAAACTGACATGCAATCTTCAATTTGACGTCATATCATACATGCTGTCAGAAATCCCTCATCGGCCCACATGCGTAAATTATCTATCTCATCGGCCGATGGCATGCTCGCCTGATTGGTTCAGCCATGGTCATCGGCCATATGGCCGATCAACATGATATTCCACGACTTCACTATCTCCGCCGCAGTCATCGGCTCACCAACCGATCAGCTATGCTACTGATGTTATCCTTCCCGCTTCCTTATAAGTTGCAGGGTCAAACAGATTGACACAGTCTTGAACCCTTTTTATGAGAATGTAGGACTTGCACTGGAGTTAAGCAGATCTCCTAGGCCACGTGTGTGTCAAAGTGTGACAAAAAACACACTAACACTATGTCTCACTTTGCTACTTTATTTTTCACATTAGCAAGTATGCATAAGCACAAAAATGGCTTGATAAATTTATTTGTTAGTGATGAATGACACGCTACCAACTTGTCCACTTCTCAAAAAGGCCAAGAAGTCGAGAATATTGTCCTTTCAATGCCATTTGGAATAAATTGAAAAATTGCCTAAGAGCTTCACAACTACTTTTCATTACACTGAGAATAGTAGATGGGGATGAGACATCGATAGCTCCTGAGATCATGGTAGCCATGGATGTTGCAAAGACCACAATCAAGGATTTTTTGAAAGACAAACCAAATTTAGTTAAATAGGTACTAGAATTATATGACAAGAGATGAGAAAACTAAATGGATCAAAAGTTGTATGGGCCAACTCTATACTTGAATCCAGGTAATTTCTTTGCCATAAGGGAGAAAGATAGGATAAAAGATGTAACGCTAAGATTGATGTTTAATGATGTTATGTAGAAGATGGTGAGTGATGATGAACATGCCTAGATCAGTAAGCAAGCTGATGACTATGAGAGGTCAGAAGGTGACTCCTTCTCAAATCAAGGATCAATAAGAGATAGATATAGAAAAAAATCCAAGTAAATTTTCGTACAACTATTCCCTTTCCTTCTTCCTTGGTTACATTGTTTGCTAACAAACTAACAATGGAATTGTATATTTTTAATATAAATTAAAATTCTTTGGTGTGGTGCATACGGTGGTCTAGCATATGAGCTCTAAATTTTAGCAAAAAGAATCATTAGCCTTTGTTGTGTGGCATCTAGATGTGAGCGTAATTGGAGTGCATTTTCTCATGTAAGTGCTACTACTAAGTAATTGGAGTTTGGTAGCAATATTCTTTGCATGATATGTGATTTTGCATTGTATTTTGTGTAGGTCCATACCAAAAAGATAAAATGGTTAGAGCATAATAGGTTAAACAAGTTGGTGTATGTTAGCTACAACCGAAAGATGGAAATATATTTTTTAAAATAGAGATCTTGGATCGAAGGGAAAGAAATATAACCCACTCTTCCTTGAAGAATTTCAATGGAAAATGAATTGGTTGATGAAAATTGTGAACCAGTTCATGAAGGTGATGGTAATGCCATGACTTGAGATCATGTGGATTTAGTTATTGATGCAACTGAGGGCCTACAAGGATGTAACATACGTCTGCCTAGTGCTACTGCCTTTGTCAAGCATACATATGCTAGGAACAAGAAATGTCCAAGGAAGACAACGACTTAAGATAATTTTGAAGAAGATGACATCGAAGACAAAGATCAGCATGTACAAGGAGAATTTGATTCAACTGCAGCAATGGAGGAGGATGAAGAATCTCTTCATACTGATGATGGACCTCCACCAACTAAAGATTGATCTGGAGGCTTCCCCTTGAATGATGGTTTGCTTATTTAGATAATTAGATTGTTAGTTGTATACTTGTGTGTCTTTGCTACTGTCTAATTTAAAACTGTTATCTGATACTTATGAGTGTGTATTTGCTACTGCCTGATTTGAACCCAAGTGTTTTTTATTGTCATTCATGTTTATTCTAGTTTCTAATTTTTGTTTATTTTTCTAGGTAAATTATATCTTACTATGAGTGTTTGCTTATATTTTTATATGTTGCATGAATACGAAGCATAAAACATCATCAACATCAACATCAACAAAGCCTTTTAGTCCCAAGCAAGTTGGGGTAGGCTAGAGTTGAAACCCAACAAGAAGTCACCAAAAAGAGAGAGAGAGAGAAAGGGGAGGGGAAAAGCTTTTAAGAGCACTAAAAGGGAAAAGGCCTAATCACGGTTCGGGCACGTGGATAGCTTCTTTCCAAGCACTTCTATCCAAACACAACTCCTTTGGGATATTCCATTCCTTCAAGTCCCTTTTGATTTCCTCCTCCCATGTCAAGTTTGGTCGCCCTCTACCTCTCTTCACATTATTGACCCGTCTTATGATACCTCTGTGCACCGGTGCCTCTGGAGGTCTCCGGTGGACATGCCCAAACCATCTCAACCGGTGTTGCATAAGCTTTTCTTCAATTGGCGCTACTCCTAGCCGATCGCGTATGTCATCGTTTCTCTCTCGGTCCAATCTTGTGTGCCCACATATCCAACGCAATATACACATCTCTGTGACACATAGTTGTTGGATATGCCGCCTCTTAGTAGGCCAACACTCAGACCCATATAACATAGCAGGCCTAATCGCCGTCCTGTAGAACTTGCCTTTCAATTTCTATGGCACTCTCTTGTCACATAGGACTCCCGATGCTTGACGCCATTTCATCCACCCCGCTTTGATCCTATGGCTAACATCTTCATCAATATCACCATCTCTCTGAAGCATCGATCCCAAATAACGGAAGGTGTCCTTCTTTGGTACTACTTGGCCTCCCAAGCTTACATCTCCATCCTCACTAATTGTAGTACCAAAGTCACATCTCATATACTCGGTTTTGGTCCTGCTAATTCTAAATCCTTTTGACTCTAGGGTCTGACGCCATAACTCTAGCTTTCTATTTACTCCTTCCCGGCTTTCATCTACTAGAACTACATCGTCAGCGAAAAGCATACACCAAGGGATATCTCCTTGTATATCCCTCGTGACCTCATCTATCACTAAGGCAAATAGATAAGGGCTCAAAGCTGAACCTTGATGTAGTCCTATGTTAATCGGGAAAACATTTGTATCACCATCAGTTGTTCGGACACTAGTCACAACCTTGTCATACATGTCCTTAATGAGCGTAACATACTTTGTTGGGACTTTATGCTTATCCAATGCCCACCATATGAGATTCCTAGGTATTTTATCATAGGCCTTTTCCAAGTCGATAAAAACCATGTGCAAGTCCTTCTTCTGCTCCTTATACCGCTCCATGACCTGTCTTATTAAAAAAATTGCTTCCATGGTTGACCTTCCAGACATGAATCCAAATTGGTTCATGGTGATATGCGTCATTCCTCTTAGGCGATGCTCAATAACTCTCTCCCAAAGCTTCATAGTGTGGCTCATGAGCTTAATCCCTCGATAGTTGGTACAACTTTGAATATCTCCCTTGTTCTTGAAGATTGGTACTAATGTACTCCTCCACTCATCGGGCATCTTGTTTGATCGAAAAATATGGTTGAACAACTTGGTTAGCCAAACGATAGCAATATCCCCAAGGCATTTCCACACCTCTATTGGGATACCATCCGGACCCATCGCCTTGCCCCTTTTCATCCTCTTTAAAGCTTCTTTGACCTCTGACTCTTGGATCCTGCGTACAAAGTATCTATTTAAATCATCAAAGGAGTCATCCAATTGGGTGTCCATAATCTCATTCTCACCATTGAAAAGATTGTCAAAATACCTCTGCCACCTCTGTTTGATGTCTTGTCCTTTCACCAAGAGTTGATCCATCTCATCTTTAATGCATTTAACTTGGTTGAGGTCCCTTGTCTTCCTTTCCCGAATCCTAGCCATCTTATAGACATCCTTCTCCCCTTCTTTTGTACTTAGTCTTCGGTAAAGATCATCATAGGCTCACCCTTTGCCTCACTCACAGCTCGCTTAGCAGTCTTCTTTGCTACCTTATACCTCTCTATGTTGACCGCGCTCCTGTCATGGAACAAGCTCCTGTAACATTCTTTCTTCTCCTTTATTGCCTTTTGAACATCCTCGGTCCACCACCAAGTATCTTTAGGTTCACCTCTGCTCCCTTTGGTCACTCCAAACACTTCTGACGCCACTTTCCTAATACGAAGCATAAAACATTGTTAAAAATTATGTTGGTTATCTCAACAAGTGGAAAGTGGACACTGCAAGTGTAGAAATCAAATCTCATGTATGTTTCCAACTAGTTATTAATGTACTCTTAAATCTTTATTATTGATTTATTGTCATATACTATATAGTATGTATATATAGTATGTAAATGTCGTTAAATATATGGGATGATTATATGGATGACTAGTATCTATTAATCGGTCTAGTCGATGACTAATCGCAATTAGTTTCTTGGTCAGTCTCGTAGCGACTAGGTTTGACTAGGTGATTTGTAAACATTACCGAGGACTATAGAATTCCCGCTCAACCCACAAGTTATGTTTTCCCTATTGCCACGCTAGTCCAAGATCATAAGATCAACTTCTTCACAATTGGATTACAAGAATGAAGATTCATGGGCACATTAAGTTTAGATTAAAAAATAGATTATCCAATAGTCATGTCTATTATTGTTTCATAGTTTCATAGTTTTGAAGAAATAATATTATTAGTCACAATACAAATTAAAAAGGCATTTTGACAAACAATGAAATGTCCGTGGAGAGTTTCTAATAACTACAACTATTCGAAATCTCTAGATTTACAAAATAGTCCATATTTCCCCTAAATTATAAAATTTAGTAACTACATAATCTACAAATTAAGTAATATTCAGAACCTAGAAATATAAGTTTTGCTTCTAATGATCCACTGCAACGTCACTTAAAAATATGGTTGGTTAGTTTAAGGTCTGATGACTTGTATCTGCCTAACCAAACCAATCAGGATGACCATTAGGCCTACCTGAACTTCAATTTCACTTGGGCCACTTATGTTTGTTCAGGTCTACTTGCTATATTATATTATCATCCAGAAGTGGGAAATAATCGAATTCATATTTCAATATCCATTTGCCTATAAATACATGGTTCAATAACAAACAACAAAATTTCCAATGGAATTAAAAGGAAATTCCAATCTCATCTATGAAACTACTAATATAACAAGGTACATGATCCATATACTCTTTGCTTGTAGTTCACTCTAACAAAGGCTTCTCACTTGCTTATCAGACGACACTAGTAGGGATGGCAGTTTTACCCGCGGGTACCTGACTCGACAGGTGAGGATTTGGGTTCAATTTTGTGCATGCGGGTTTGCGGGTTTGGGTACTCGCTTATTTTCAGGGCACAGGTTTAGATTTAAACACGTGGGGTATCTACGGGTTTACCCGATTACTTAAAATTACATAGAGTCCATTCCATTTCTCATTCCTGTTGACACGGAAACGTGCCCCCGCACTTGGGTCAGTCCGGCGATCCAAAAGTGCGCGGATACTTAGGGACAGGCCTAAGCATGACTGACACCGACGCTGCATTCTGACTACCCTTAGTAGTGATAAGGGGGTTGGAGTCGCCAGGCAACCAAATTACACAAAATAATCCAATTAGCCGAAAGAAATAGGTTAAACAGGTTAAAATCAGCAAACCAGTCGGAGCCCTCCTGGTTCGAAGTCCGATGCGAAGGGTGCGCCGAAGGGTACCTTCGGCGTCTAGTGCGAAGTACTTCGCCGAAGGGTGCTTCGGCATTCGAACTAATCCGACCGAAGGTAGACTCCGAATGGATCTGAACACGGTGATCACCTCCGAACAGCGGGGTTCGGCGTGCGATCTCCGATGGAGCAAATTACAGAGTGGCGGCGCGAAGGCAACGCGCGGGTGCAACTTCGTCTTTGTGCAGAGTAGGGTCGTGGCGAAGCCTGTCATGACGAGGTGTGCTGGCGGAGCCTGTTGCCGAAGCCCGCGGTTCTGTCGAAGGGTGTCCTGGGGACCTCCGGGACCGATCTCTCAGCTCCGAACACCTCCAGCAAAAGGGCTCCGAACACGCGAACCTGCAACGGATATGATGCGAAGTACCAATTCGGCCTTAGGACCGAATTTTGCGAGGTGTTGCACGAGTGGCGAAGGTAGCAATCTATTACGCAGATTAGCGGATACTTCACAGGCGAAGTAACAAGGCGATAGCAATCTGTTAGGTAGATTAACGGGGACTTCACGGAGCGAAGTACCAAGGCTTACCACTATTCCGTAGCGGCGGACGGAGGGCTTCCAGGCAAACCCACGAAGAGGTACAGGAAATAAAGGTAAAAGTAAAGGTACGATCAAAGCATGGCTTTGGTTTGGTTGAGTTGGGGGGCTCTCCACGCCAGCCAGGCCCCTATATTTATAGAGGGTTACTCTAATCTAATCTACTATTAATCCGGCGAGATATAGATAAAGATTGAGCTGGCAACGCGTCCAACTCTATCTCTGCCGAGGTTGGGCTTCGGCCAGGCCCGCCGAGGCTTGCTCCTTGGCCGAAGCTTCGGTAGCGTGGGCCCATTGAGGCTTGCTCCTCGGGCCGAAGCTACGACAGCGTGGGCTTCCGAAAGCTTCGGCAGCGTGGGCCTCCGAAGGTTACCGAAGCTTCGGCAGCGTGGGCTTCGAAGGTTTCCTGACCGAAGCCCATGGGCTGGCTAGAGGCTTTCGGAGCCCATAGCTCGACGGGCTTCTCAGCTCCGTAGGGCTTCGGACAGACCCTGGACATGTGTATTTTCGGCCCAAATCACCAAAATTGATATTTTTGATAATCTACCATTAATGCCATTTTTTGCCATCAAACCATGCCCCTTGCCTTTTAGTGAACTAGTGAACTAAAAGCACAATGAGCTTGAGACAATACTGTTCATATCGGCTTTTCGACATTTTCATGACAGTTGCCACACACTCGAGAAATATCCTTTTCAAGTACCTACCATTCAAAGCCCTTCGAAACCGCTCTCCCTGCAGGGATTTCCAACACGTATGCGTGCCGAGAGCGATTTCGGCTATCTTAAAAGGACCTTCCCAACTAGGTGACCATTTGCCGAATTTGGACTTTTCGTGCCTAAAGGCAAAATCGTTTTCCATACCAAGTCTCCTATTTGAAACGATTTTGGTTTAACCTTCTTGTTGTAGGCTCTAGCTACTCTCTTCTTATCTACATCTATGGCTTCTAAAGCTCTTAGTCTCTTATCGGTCACTTCCTCCAGATTATCCTTTAGAAGAGCTTCATATTCATCGACCGACAAGCCATCTTGCTTCAACACTCTCAAGGAGCCAAGATCTACCTCTACCGGCAGAATGGCCTCTTGTCCATATACCAACTCATATGGACTGACCTTGGTGGCACCGTGCTTTGCAATCCTACAAGCCCATAATGCCTCGGAAAGCACCTCATGCCACCTTTTAGGAAACTCTTCAATTTTCTTCTTAATAAGCTTAATCATGGTTTATTACTAGACTCGGCCTGACCATTGACCTGAGCATAGTAGGGTGAAGAGTTTATCAACTTAAAGCCATAGTATTCGGCGAAGTCCCTTACTTCTTTTGAAACAATGAAACTACCTTGATCCGTGGTAAGAGTTTGAGGGATGCTGAATCTATGTATGATGTGCTTTAAAATAAAATCATGCACCTCATTATGGGTCATGTTCTTGAGAGGTACGGCCTCGGTCCATTTGGTGAAGTAATCTGTTGCCATCACACGAACCGATGCCCCTTTGAGGAAGGAGGGTAGATTTGGCCGATGAAGTCTAAACCCCAACCTCGAAACGGCCATGGCTTGACAATAGGATTGAGCAATGAGGCAGGAGCTAACTGGATGTTGCCAAACTTCTGACATGCCTCACACCCTCTGTAGTACTTGAAACAATCTTCGGTCATAGTCAGCCAATAAAAACCCGCCCTTTTGAGCATCCAACTCATCTTTTGGGCCGACTGGTGAGTGCCGCAAAGCCCCATGGACTTCTCTTGTAGCCACCTGGGACTGCTCATGATATAAACATTTCAATAGCACTCCGTCGATGGTTCGACGATATAATGTGTCGCCTATCAACATAAATTTGAACGCTTGTCACCGAACCTTCCGATCAACCCTTCGGCTAGGGTCTTTTAAATACCGGATGATTGGGACTCTCCAATAACCCTCATAGATTTCAGAGGGCTTCGCTGGTCCCCTTCTGAAAAAACTTCTAGCACACTGGCTTCGGGGTGCCCCCGAGCCATTCCAGCTCCTGCCGAGGCCCAGCCGAAGTGGCCGCTCGGAGTGCGCTGGACCGAAGCCCTCCGGAGGGTTCGGACCCTAGAGAGCCTTCCCCATCCGAGAGGCTTCGGACTATAGGCTCCAGCATGCCGGACCCCTCGGTGGGCGGAGCACTCCGATCTAGAGGCTCCGGCAGGCGGTAGCCTTCGGCGATCCGAGGGCTTCGACCCGAAGGGTGCGCCTGTCCAGTATTACTAGCTTCGGCAGTGAGACTAACATCGGCTTTTCCAATACAGAAAATTTCCCTCTCTTGAATTGGTAGTCAGATGCTTGCTGAGCCAAATCATTGGCGATTGAATTGGCTTCTCTTGACACGTGAAATATTTTGAAATCATCAAAAGTAGCAACTATGTCTAGGCATTTGTCTAAGTAGCTATTCAGCAGGCCATTAAAACATTGAGCATCCCTGGCTACTTGTTGTACTACTATAATGAATTACCGTACGCGTGAACATGCTTAGTGCCTACAGACTCTAATAGTTCAAGATCTAGCAACAAAGCTTTGTATTTGGCTTGGTTATTAGGGGAAGAAAACTCTAGTCGGGCCGAGGTTTCAAAGTGCATACCGTTAGGTGATATGAGAACCACTCCAATACCCTGGCCATTCTTGCAAGCCGAACCATCAAAATAGATTTCCATGGCACTACCTCAACTAGAGAAATAGCATCATTCCAGTTAGCATCTATGTGGTGTCAACTATAAAGTTGGCTACGACTTGGGCTTTCATCGCTCTTAGGGGCTCGTAGGCCAAATCGTACTCAATCAAAGCGTAAACCCATTTTCCAATTCTTCCACTTAGAATCGGCTTCTGTAACATGTGCTTTATAACATCGGTTTGACAAACGACAACACATGTGGTGGGGAGAAGATAATGGTGTAACTTGGTGCACGCGTAATAAAGTGATAAACATAATCGCTCCACAAACGCGTACCTGGTTTCGGCGTACAGCAGGCGGCGGCTCAAGAATGTGATGATGTACTCCTCCTTCCCTTCCACCTCCTAGGTTAACACGGCTCCAATCACGCTGTCTTCAGCGGCGATGTATAGCCGAAACGGAATCCCAGCCTTGGGTGCTCTCACCACGGGCGGTGATGACAAGCATTCCTTGATCTTCTCGAAAGCACTTTGCTGGCTTGCCCCCCAAGCGAACTCGACTTCATTTTTAGCCGGATTATGGGGACAAAGGCATCAATCTTGCCGGACAAGTTGGATATAAAGCGACGCAAATAGTTCAACTTTGTAGGACCGAAAGTAGCGACCAGAGGGGGGGGGTGAATGGCGCCTTAAAAAATTCTTTCGAATCAATGGCCTGTTCCCAATACCCAACGCACCTCAAAAAAACTATGCAGCAGAAAATAAACCGAAGGCCTAAGTCTAAAGGTTTCTAACCTAGAAGCATCTGATGATAAACAGTGTAAAACTAAAGTGGTGCAACTAGGCAGATAAACAGTTTGTAACAGGCCTATACTTCTCATGAAATGATCTAAGTTGTATAAAGTGAAAAGAGAAGTTACTGTCCAAAGGTGTTCTCCTGTTCGGGACTTGGCGAAGCCCCCTTCGCACGTCGAGGTATGCTTCGGAGGTTGGTGTCGGAGTCTGTCCGAAATGCCGAAGGTGTCACGTCTAGGCTAGTCGAAGTGATAAGAAGCGAAGAGTACTTCGGAGCGAAGTAAAAACAGTGTCGGAGCTTGGTTCGAAGTATGCACTTCGAAGACAAGTCTTCGCACACAACTTCGACTCACGAGCTTTGGAGCGAAGTAAAACAGTGCCGGAGCCTGCTTCGAAGTATGCACTTCGAAGACAAGACTTCGAACGTACTTCGAACCGAAAGCCTCGAAGCTAAACCTTCGAACACGAAACTTCGAACACAAAGCTTCGAACACACAAACAGACAACCTTCGAACGTAGGAGCGAAGTCTGTCACGTGACAGAAAATCAAGTCCGAAGCCTACACTCTATCTTCGAAAAGGGAAAACTTCGGGAAGAGAAACGAAGGCAGACACGCCACAAAGAAATCCAAGCGAAGTCTATCAGAAAACAAACTTCGAACCCAACTTCGAAACCTAATGAAGTGTGCACTTCGAACGATAGATTCGGAGTATGCTAGTTCGAAGTATGCGATGCTGTCCATACAGGAGGAACTTCGAATCTAGCAACTCAGACACAAAACCGAAGTTCGAAGTCTGAGCGAAGCCTTTAAAGAGGTTCGATCGGAGCCTGCCTCACGAAGTTGAGGGGCTTCGCACGGAACCGAGCTTCGCCAGACACACCAGGGAAAAAGCAAAAGAGACTGTCAGCTTCGATCAAAAAGCTGGGCGATAGAAGGTGAAAAGCTGCAGCCGAACACTGTAGCTACAGTAAAGCAGTACTACTTGCAACAGCAAGAACTAGTACTACCACCGTGAAGAACACACCCAGCCGAAGAAGCTTCTCTTCAAGAATAAATTCAGCAGCCCGTAGGTAAGGTAATAACTCCCCAAACCAACAAAATGCAAGCAATAATTCACCAGAGTCCAAAGATTAAATGCATCCAAAAATTTGAGCCAAAAGAATGCAAGAACAGGGTGAGGAAGGCCCTGGCGGCGCACACAGGAGAGAGGAGACAAAGTGACCCAAAAAGGTGGATTTGATTTCAGCACAAAGGGTAGTCCAAACCCTAGGATTGGGGTGCTATTTATAGGCAGCCCAACACTAGGAATATTCTACCAGCCCCTTAGGGTTTTTACAGACTCAAAATACAGAAAAGACTCTACTGACCCCTTAGGAATTTTTACAAACACAACTGACTGACTGTGGGCCTAGAGTAACAGATGACATATCCGAAGCTACTCTTCTGGACAGTCGGATACAGAATCAACGGTTGTCAGTTTTACGCGGAAACTGACAAAGCCTCCACCAGCTTTGCACCAGGTACCCGGATTGGGCCGGCCCGACTCCGCAGCTCTCTCAGCCCGACAATCGCTCACCGCCCGTACCTGAGTCAGTCCTGGTCACAGCCCAGTGGGTCTTCTACTGCTTCTGGCCCATGCACCCGGATTGGGCCAGCCCGACTTCGCAGCCTCCTCTGCCCGACAGTCGCTCTCTGCCCGTGTACCTGAGTCACACGACGCCCATGAAACAGCAGATCTCCTCTCTTCTTCAGTCCTTGTTGACTATCGTTGACAGACTCATCACTTTATAAGCCATGAGGCCCACGCTATTCAGCATGGCTCCTCAATCTCCCCCTTGATGAGTGCATTGTCACACTCCTCAATTCTCACTCTTCAGCACCTGTGAACCAAATGTGGAAACACGAAAACAAAATCAAGAGAACAAAGAAAAGAAAATAAGGTAAAAGTTTAACCCTAATGACCAAAAGCCAACCAAAAGCAAGAAACAGTCATTATGGTTAACCAAAAACGAAAAGGCTCAAAATGAGTGTGATTTCAGAACAACAAGGATATCAACAGAGTAAGAACTCCCCCTAAACTCTGATCCCAATTTTCTCCCCCTTGTTGACAAGTGAACTCATCAAGCACTCAGAAAGACACATACTCCCCCTGAAAAGCAACTCCCCCTCAAAATATGCAGTGAATGCAACTGGGGTCAGGTGGAGTGTAGAAAGCATGCTTCTCAGATATGATTGACTGTAAATACAGTATCTAATAGGTATAGCAAAGGAGATACTGTCTAAGATACATGGCATGATCAGTGCAAGAGATGATATCTAAGAAAGTCATTTAGCATGCATTTGTCAATTTTTGCAAATAAAAGCATCACCACATGTTTCTAGTAAGCAAGCAAGGTAAAATGAGATGCAGAAGCTAACTGATATCTACCAAGATAAGCATTGTTCAAAACAAAGTGCTTCAGCAAACTTGTTATCCTTTGAAAGTTCAGGCTTTTTCAGTTTCCTTTGTCATTTTTGCCAAGGGTTATTTGCATGTCAAACCTTATGCTAACCGACCAAGTCAAGCCTAGGCCAGAACTGGACCATCAGAAGCTTAAGACATTGATCTTGGCATACACTACCTGTCCTAGT